>JAMPIV010009937.1:285000-455000 GCA_024509875.1 Oreohelix idahoensis | reverse complement strand
TTCCAACCGTTCGTAATGTATTCAGTACAGCATACTATGGACAATGTAATGCGACCCCATCAATTACATCTACGCGCCTACAAAAGTAGAACATCTGGTTTTAGGTCATGGGGAAGATCAAGTGGCAAGTGGGTAGATAATGTTGCAGACATCTTAGAATAGCACGGGCTGACATCAGCCAATGCGACACAGTTGATTCCACAGAGTTATTGAGAAGCCACCTCCTGTTCTTTTCATCTTCACTCGTATTTCTTTGATATAAAAAAAAAGTCAAAACAATGAGCAATAACTACCATTTGAGTAACATTTTTAGTGTTGATCAGAATCGACATTATTGCACTCCAGTCAAACCCGTAGGTGCTCAGTCTCCCTCAGCAAATGTTGAGGGATATGAATGCTAACTGTTCGGGATAGTAATTCTGAATTCCATAGCCCATTGCGGTTGCTCCACAACTAACACGATGCTCTTTCCGTAGTTTCACCGAGCTCTTGACTGTCCTTTCACATCACAGTTGTTTCAATAGATCCTACACTGAGGCAGCTACCAGACCTTTGCACCCACTTCAAAAGCTATGACGTTTGCTGTGAACCTGTCATGTCTCAAGTTCATGACCAGGTCATTATACTTAGACAGGTTTGATGAGTGTTGCTCGTATAATCCGGATCCAAATGGCGCTGTCAGCTCAATCATTATAATGTGATGCAACGATGATTAGTGTAGCACTATATATATATATATATATATATATATATATATATATATATATATATATATATATATATATATATATATATATATATATATATATATATATATATATATATATATATATATATATATATATTCTTCTTTGATCCTTAGCCGCCGACCGTCAAAGCAGTCAGTGGCCATCACGCCTAGTGGCGTCTTGTAGGGCAACAACAAATTGATTCCACTTTGCTCGGTCGGTGGACATCCTTCGTACAGTGCCCCAACTCTGGTTCATTCTTTGCATCTCAGCCTCCACAGTCCTCCGCCAAGTTGTTTTTGGTCGGTCTCTCTTTCGTTTTCCTTCAGGGGTCCAAAGCATAGCTGTTCTTGTGATGGCATCGGGGTCTCTTCTGAGGACATGGCCAACCCAGCTCCAGCGTCTGCCAGCTATGATGGTGTGCATGTCCTCTTGCTTGCTACGAGTAAGCAGATCTTGGTTAGTGATGGTATTCGGCCAAAAGATTCGGTGAATTTTTCTTAGGCATGTTGTGTGAAAAGAGGACAGTTTCGACATTTCCTTCTCTGTAACTCTCCAGCATTCCGCACCATAGAGAAGCACAGAAAGCACACAGCTCTGATATAATCTTAATTTTGTGCTTGTGCTGTATTGGGAGGACTTCCAGATGTTGTTTAGGCTAAAGAAGGCTGTTCTTGCCTTATTCATTCTGATGTTGATGTCTTTGCCTGCCCCGCCGTCTGGTGTTACTATGCATCCTAGGTATGTGAAGGTATCTGTCTGCACCAGTTGCTGATTCCTTACTGATATGGGCTCAGGGTTGCTCACATTGAGCGTCATGACCTCTGACTTCTTTAAATTGATGTTCAAGCCCACCTGCTGGCTAAACTTATTAAGTCTATCCGTTTTTTCCTGGATGTGTTGATGTGAATGTGCTAGTAGTGCAATGTCATCTGCATATTCCAGATCTTCCAATGTAGAAAATGTTGTCCATCTTATTCCTCTTGGACTGCCCTCTGTTGTCTGGCGCATCTCCCAGTCTATGACTGTTAAAAATAGAGTGGCTGATAAGGGGCATCCCTGTCGTACTCCTGTCTTCACCTCAAAGGTTAGGTTGCTCTGCCCAACACTATACGTAAAGATGGCATAGAGGCTTTTTATGATTGACACTATGCAGCTTGGAATTCCATAAGCCCTCAGTATTTTCCATAAACTGTCCCTATGTATGCTGTCAAAAGCCTTTTCAAAATCAACAAAATTAATGTAAAGCTGTCTTTGCCATTCTGAGCACTGCTCTATAATGTTCCTGAGAGTGAATATATGATCTACACATCTTCTGTTCTTTCTAAATCCTGCATGTTCTTTCCTCAGTTTGTGGTCTACTGCCTTTGAAATTCTCTGTATAATTATCCTGCCTAGTATTTTGCTGGGAACTGAGAGAAGAGTGATTCCTCTCCAATTATTGCAGTCTGCAAGATCTCCCTTCTTGGGCAATTTGACAATTATTCATTTGTTCCACTCTGATGGTGTTGTCCCCGTTTTCCAGACTTGTGCAAATAGTGGTTCTAATAGTTCTGCTGCTAGCTCAGGGTCTGTCTTAAATAGCTCTGCATTTAAGTTATCATGGCCAGGAGCTTTTCCGTTCTTTAACCCTTTGATTGCTGTGATGATTTCTTCTTTTCGTGGAATGTCTGTATTTACATCTAGATCGTTTTCAGCTTCAGGAACATTCAATTGTGTCTCTGGTGGTTCCTTGTTCAGAGTTTCTCTGAAGTGCTCTGCCCATCTTGTTTCCTGTCCCTCTGCTGTCGTGATGAGATTACATATATATATATATATATATATATATATATATATATATATATCTATATATATATATATATATATATATATATATATATATATATATATATATATATATATATACATAAAACCTTGCTTGAATATTTGCTCCATCAAACAGTGTCACGGATTGCCTCACCATAGCTCTGCAATAGTGGTCCACCAGTGGCCAACACTCAAGAGTATCTATTATGGGTCTTCAACGGTGTCTACCTTCGAACAGGATTACTCTTGGCAGAGTTGTAGATAAAAGGATAATGATACTTCTATCTCAAGGTAGTTTTCACAAGGTGTTTTCAGAAGTCAAGAATAATGCTACATAGGGCAGAGTACTGTTAACTTATATCTGATCCGTCGCCTTTTGTGAAGAATTAAGCAATGGTTTTAGCCCGTTCAAGGCCCCATCTGGTGTAAATCCAGCGAAATTCCTTGTTATAAGTATTTGCTCTATAGATGTAAATACATGTTTAGATGCATATATATTAAAGAGTCTTGCTCATACGTTTGCTTTCATACCTATAATAACTGAGTCAACTATGATTGTTTAGTTTTAAAATAACATGTAACAAATTTAATAATCAATTAGTCTGAACAGGTTAAAATAACGAGGAAATGAAGGTGAATTTTAGATATAAATAAAATTTTCATTGAGACTTGGTTTGAGGATTTTTAAAAAAAAACAATTGTCCTTTCGCTGTTTCCTTAATAAACTTAGCTGGTCTAAGTGAGTCCTGCAGCCGTGGTTTCGTCAATTCTTTTGTGATGAGGGCACTTCTTCACACAACATGTCCAATTTAGGCTGATAGTGCTGATTCCCTGCTTTTAACTCACAACTAGTGGCGTAGGAACTGTAGTCTTGCAGCTTCGTACCAAAAACAGTCTGACAGATTCGTTCCACCGACGTTAGACAAAATAACAATAACAAATTCCACTACTAAGTACATTTGTGGGCTGCAAACTAACAGGTGCGTTGTCTCGCTGTCCACCCACCAATGTTACCTTCTTTGAATAATTATATTCTTGAGTATACACAGCGTAACTCAGGGAAAATGATTATAAATCATCAATATTCTTCTGGGTATTATACTGGGAAAATACGTGCTTGGACAGCGTGAATGCAATGATTTGCCTGAATTACAATCAACAAGGTACATATATCTCACAAAATTATATTATACACTTTAGGCACATGTGATGTAATCATCACTCATCACTGCTCCATTCGGAGTCAGAGGTTGCTGCCGCTTTCGCGTTTCTGATATAATTAGCATAAAACAAACACCAGCGCTTGCTGTTATGGTTTATGAATATACTATTTTCATATGTTGAGGTTGCCAGCCAAGTATAACCCCTTTGCAAGGAAAACATGTCAAATTCACATTTCTAAAATAAATGTTTACACTTACCCCAAAGTCACTTTTGGGAACTTAATCTCCTGGCACAGTTAGAATGGACACAGCACTTAAGGTTAGATGCTTTCGAATCACTTGGTCTAGGAAATTTTAGCATTCCTCTTATGACGTGTGATCTGATTCCTTAGGTCTCCAGTCTTTGTATTTAAAAATGCTGGTTTACTTTTAAGTTTCAAAGTTGCCCAAATACTGTGTCCTAGTCCTTTAAGTTTCCAGTCATTGTATTTTTAAAAAAACGGGTTAACTTTTAAGTTTCAAAGTTGCTCAAATACTTCGATCTGTACCTTATAATTCTGAAATTCTTTGTCCGATCCTTCTCTCTGGCTCTGATAAATTGCTAGCTTGACGTGGCGATGCAGTCTGATCTGTGTCTTCAATTTCGCTAGATTATATTTCTCAGTTCAAATCCCAGATTGTACTTCCGACGAATTTGCCAATGAACGTTAAAGTCTATTCCGGCTCTCAAATCAAGCCAATTGTAAGCTCTTTAGAACTCTATGAGGCGGGGTGTTAAATCGTAATATCCTCCGCGTGTTTTAAAATATCAAATTTTAAAATTCCAGCGTGACCTTTTTCTAATAAGGCAGTAATACTTCCGATTGCATCTTTATGCAAAATTTGAAGATTAAATGGTAACCTTACATGTTACAGATGTCCCAACACGTGCTTTTTTAAAAATCGCCATTGACATCATTGTGCCGATGTCATTAATGTCGGAAAGGGGATATCGATATATTCTAACATGTGTAGATTTGTGTACCAGATGACCGGAAATTAAAAGAAATTACTACCATTTCTGTCGCAGAGGCTTTATCTTTAATATTTTCTCGCATATGCTTATCGGATTAATCATATTAGACAGGGGCACACAATTTATGTCAAGAGTAATGAAACAAATTGAGAAAATGCTTGATGTCAATCACACATTTACTAGTCCCTATAGACCTTGTTCCAATGGCGTTTGTGAGCGCTACAATGGGTCACTCAAAAGGATGTTAGGGAAGGTAACGGAGTCAAATCCGAGAGATTGGGACAAAATGTTACCAGCAATACTATTTGCTTTTGTGAGGTTCCACGTGAAAGTACAGGTTTCTCGCCGTTTGAGCTCGTTTATGGGGCTAATCCGAGAGGACCTATGTACATACTAAAACACCTGTTATTAGGCGCAACGACCAATGAAGATACAAGAAGCAGTTACGAGTTTGTGATTGACCTTCGTCAATGGTTAACAGATGCTGGCATATGGGCATCAAAAACGATACAAGCTGCTACTCAGAAATCGAGGTTGCTTCACAACCAATATCGAAAACTTAGAAAATTCATACCAGGAGATGAAGTATTACTACTTTTACCTGGGAGCCGCGCTAGCGTAGTGGTTACCACACTGCGCTGGCGACCGGGTGACCCAGGATCAAACCCGAGCGAAGACATTTGAGTATTTTTCGTCGACCGGGATTTGGACTCGATTAACTCAAGCCCTGGCGAGAACACTTGAAAGAGTGTCGTCGACCAGGGACTGGCGGCTCCTGAGCCGACCCAGCTCTAATGGGTACCTCCGAAACCGGCGAGTATATGCCTCAATAACGAGGGACACCGGTCTCTGTGCAAGAAAAAAGGGATACTCAAGTAAAATCAGTCTCAGGTTGGATATACTAACCTGAGATTTCACCACGAGTAATAGTGGGCGTACGAAAGCAAAAAACTACATTTACCTACCAAGGAGAATAAACTTCTCATTTCTTGGCAAGGGGCTTATAAAGTAGTCAAAACAGTAACAGACGTTGATTATGCCATTTACATTAAGGCAAGCATAAGACATATCCTGCTATCACTGGTGTCAATACCTTGTCGAGGTGTGGTGGCTTGCGTACCCTGATTATCCCCAGAGCTATGCCAGCGGGAGTTTTACTCCTGGAAGGTTCTACCAAGCTGGACAGGTTTGCGTGGGCAGGGGTCAGACTAATGCAGACACCCTGGTCCTCCAGGTTGGAGGTTTTAGCATAGGGCTGACACCCCTGTCTATGCAAAAAAACAATGAAGTTACGGAAACAACAACAAATGAACAAACTTTGCTGCGGGATGGACATCTGAGGCTCGTATGACTGTCAGTGGTGAAAGTCGAAAGGAAGCCGCTGACATGAAAACGGACGTCCTGACCGCAAAACATGATACAAGAATAGGATTTTGGAATGTCAGGACAATGAACGAGACGGGTAAACTAAAACAGGTCACGGCAGAAATGAGAAACTATAGGTTACACATTCTAGGGATAAGCGAGAGCAGATGGACAGGGGCAGGAAAAGTTAAAACAGCAACAGGAGAAACAGTACTTTACTCTGGAAGAGAGGATGGACAGCACAATGAAAGCGTAGCCATTATTCTACAGAAAGGAATAGAAATGACATTACTGGAATGGAAACCCATCAACAACAGACTGATAAGATTAAGATTGAGAGGGAGATTCACCAATACTACAATAATACAATGCTACGCACCAACGAATGATAGCGATGAAGAGGTCAAGGATGAATTCTATCAACAACTGCAAAAAGAAATGAAAGACACACCAAGATATGATCTTATTATAGTAATTGGAGACCTAAATGCGACAGTTAGTACACACAATACATATAATGAAAGAGTAATGGGGAAATGCGGCAGCGGAACAGCAAACGAAAATGGGAAAAAATTAATAAGTTTCTGTAGCATTAACAACCTGGTCATTGGAGGAACACTTTTCCCACATAAAGAAATTCACAAATTAACATGGGAATCACCAAATGGTCGGGACAAAAACCAGATAGACCACATCATGATTAACGGTAGATGGAGACATGCATTACAAGATGTGAAGGTAAGAAGAGGTGCAGATGTGGGAAGTGATCACCATTTAGTGGTAGCAAAACTGAAGTGAAACTAAGAAGGGCTGGACCAAATGTAACTACATAGAATATGTTTGACATCAGCAAATTGAAGGACTCCCTTACCAGAAAAGCTTTTGCGGCTGACATAAAGAAACGATATCAATTTGCCAAAAGTCAGGAAAAGACATTGACTGATGATATAGACCAGAAATTCAATACCATTTCAACAACATATAAGGAAAGCAGCAAATCATGCTTGGGACTCCAGGAAAGGAAGAAGCAAGACTGGATAACACCAGAAACATTAAACACCATAACGATGAGAAAGGAAATGAAAAGAAAGAAAACAGAAGCGAAGTCCCCCAGGTTAAAGCAACTATATAGCAAACAGTACAGTCAGCTGGACAAGGAAGTTAAACGCCAATCCCGAGCCAACAAAAGGAATTTCCTAGACGATCTTGCAAGACAGGCAGAAGAGGCAGCACTGAGAAATGAACAAAGCACAGTATACAAAATAACTAAATTCATCAGCGGAAAACGAGGTGCAAACAATATTGCATTAGTAAGAGATAAGCAAGGAAATCTCATCACGACAGCAGAGGGACAGGAAACAAGATGGCAGAGCATTTCAGAGAAACTCTGGACAAGGAAACAACAGAGACACAATTAAATGTTCCTGAGGCTGAAAACGATCTAGATGTTAATACAGACATTCCACGAAAAGAAGAAATCATCACAGCAATCAAAGGGTTAAAGAATGGGAAAGCTCCTGGCCATGATAACTTAAATGCAGAGCTATTTAAGACAGACCCTGAGCTAGCAGCAGAACTATTAGAACCACTATTTGCACAAGTCTGGAAAACAGGGACAACACCAACAGAGTGGAACAAAGGAATAATTGTCAAATTGCCCAAGAAGGGAGATCTTGCAGACTGCAATAATTGGAGAGGAATCACTCTTCTCTCAGTTCCCAGCAAAATACTAGGCAGGATTATTATACAGAGAATTTTAAAAGCAGTAGACCACAAACTGAGGAAAGAACAAGCTGGATTTAGAAAGAACAGAAGATGTGTAGATCATATATTCACTCTCATGAACATTATAGAGCAGTGCTCAGAATGGCAAAGACAGCTGTACATTAATTTCGTTGATTTTGAAAAGACTTTTGGCAGTATACATAGGGACAGTTTATGGAAAATACTGAGGGCTTATGGAATTCCAAGCTGCATAGTGTCAATCATAAAAAGCCTCTATGCCAACTTTACGTGTAGTGTTGGGCAGAGCAACCTAACCTTTGAGGTGAAAACAGGAGTACGACAGGGATGCCCCTTATCAACCGCTCTATTCTTAACAGTCATAGACTGGGTGATGCGCCAGACAACAGAGGGCAGTCCAAGAGGAATAAGAGAGACTACATTTTCTACATTGGAAGATCTGGAATATGCAGATGACATTGCACTGCTAACACATTCACATCAACACATCCAGGAAAAAACGGATAGACTTAATAAGTATAGCCAGCAGGTTGGCTTGAACATCAATTTAAAGAAGTCAGAGGTCATGACGCTCAATGTGAGCAACCCTGAGCCCATATCAGTAAGGAATCAGCAACTGGTACAGACAGACACCTTCACACACCTAGGATGCATAGTAACACCTGACGGCGGGGCAAGCAAAGACATCAACAACAGAATGAACAAAGCAAGAACAACTTTTTTTAAGCCTAAACAACATCTGGAAGTCCTCTCAATACAGCACAAGCACAAAATTAAGATTATATCAGAGATGTGTGCTTTCTGTGCTTCTCTATGGTGCGGAAAGCTGGAGAGTTTCAGAGAAGGAAATGTCGAAATTGTTCTCTTTTCACACAACATGCCTAAGAAAAATTCACTGAATCTTTTGGCCGAATACCATCACCAACCAAGATCTGCTTACTCGGAGCAAGCAAGAGGACATGCACACCATCATAGCTGGCAGACGCTAGAGCTGGGTTGGCCATGTCCTCAGAAGAGATCCCGATGCCATCACAGGAACAGTTATGCTTTGGACCCCTGAAGGAAAACGAAAGAGAGGCCGACCAAAAACAACTTGGCGGAGGACTGTGGAGGCTGAGATGCAAAGAATGAACCAGAGTTGGGGCACTGTACGAAGGATGTCCACCGACCGAGCAAAGTGGAATAACTTTGTTGTTGCCCTACAAGACGCTACTAGGCGTGATGGCCACTGACTGCTTTGACGGTCGGAGGCTAAGGATCAAAGAAGAAGAATAAGACGTATCATATTAATATGTTAAAGACATTCACTCATCGTCCTACAGAACTACAAGATATCTTTGACAGATTAATGGACACTACAGTTTCTTCTGCATTTGCTTTTGTTCATGCAGAAGACAACGTTTCGTAGATTCCTTTAAAATTTTCTATACCGTCAGTGCAACTTTGCGAATCTTGGAAAGATGTTGCCATTTCTGACACTCTTAATTCTTCACAAAAAGAACAAGTTCAGACTGTTCTTCGTTCTTTTGAAGACATATTTACGGATTTACATGGACATACTGACTTAATTACACATGACATAATTCTTACCGACCACATACCAATTAAACTACGATCATACCTGATCCCGATACATTATCAGGATGAGGTTGAGAAAGAAATTAAAAGTATGATAGACGTGGGGATTATTACACCATCATCATCACCTTACAATTCTCCAATTGTTTTAGTAAAGAAATCTGATGCGTCACTAAGAATTTGCATCGATTTTAGAAAACTAAATAGAGTTACTGTAACAGACTCTGAACCTATACCAATTCTAGAAGACATGCTGCCTCATTTATCACAGGCATCATTTATTTTAGTAAATTTGACCTTTCTAAATGCTAATGGCAAATACCTTTAGCAGAAAAGGCCAAGCCACTGACAGCTTTTTCGACACCATTTGGATTGTTTCAACTGAACTATATGTGCTTTGGACTCATCAACGCACCGGCGACGTTTGTACGCATGATTTGCCTTTTGCTAGGCCCCAAACGAGACATTATCGCATATTGACGATATCTGTTTGTTCTATTCATCTGGGAATGATCATAAAGAAGGGTTGAAACCTTTATTCCTTTTATTAAGATCACATTGACTAACAGTACGTCCATCTAAAGTTCAGATAGGATATAAAGAAATATCATTTTTGAGTCACAGAATCGGTCTGAATAAATTATATCCAGAAGAAAAAATAATTAAAAGAATTTTGGAGATTAAAATCCCAACAACAAAGAAATATGTTAGACATTTATTAGGATTGATAAACTACTCATAAATTCATTCCTATATTTGCTTCGCTATCTGCATCATTATCTGCTTTAACGACCAATAGTGCACCTTTGAAAGTCAGATGGTCTGACGAGGCAAATCGTTCATTGATGCCAATATAAGATGCATTTTCTAGCCATCCTATTTTAAGTATACTTGACGTATATTTATAATTTACATTCTCAGAACTGATGCCTCGGCAATAGCGATAGCAGGATGTTTGATGCAGAGGTGGAATGACACGCTACACCCATGCGTCTACATTAGTAGAAAGCTACTACCAGCAGAGCGTCGTTATGCAGTCGGCGAAAGAGAGTTGTTGCCGATTGTTTGGTCTGTCTCCAAACTGTCAAAATATTTACTTTGGGCGAAATTTATAATCCAGACAGATCCCGCACCTCTTACTACGCAGAAGATCAAGATTCACAACGATGCAAGACTCCACAGATGGTTCTTGCTTCTCCAAGAATTTCAGTTCGAAACAAAGCCGATAAAAGGAGCCGAAAATTGGTTTGCTGACATCCTGTCTCAAATCTCTGAAGACAACGAAGTAACTTCTCAAGATTCATGAAGTATACACTACAACGTAGGGGCTACAAGTAAATAGACTTACCCTACCAAATAAACAGAGTTCATTTGCTCACCAGTAAGCAAAAAGAGTATGCTTCAGCGTGTAAATCACCTTATGTTCTAGCAAATGACAAGCATATTCCTAACCACTGTCGTAGATTTTTGATAGGAGAATTAAGACTTAGGTTGGTCCCTTCTGATTAGATTTGAATAAGTGATAGTCACAGTGAGAGACAGTTATAGCAATAGATTTCCACGAGTGAGATGGTAGACTGTGATAGAGGCTGTCTCTGAAATCGAGAAATCTTCTCTCTTTCACCTATCTTCTACGACAGATTTAGAGGAGTCAGACAGTCTAAACACATATATATATATATATTACATATATAGTTCTATCCACTCACGTGCACGTACATACAAGACGACAGTTAGACGTACAGACGTGGGAAAACTATAACAAATGATTATATAGATAGTCTAGAACGAGCTAACCAACACGCTGATTAAGGTTATGAGAAATTTTAATTATAATCTAAAATTTCCTCACAACACATAAAAATTACATCAAAGCATATACAAATAGTCATAAAGTCAATAAAAATGCTACAAGAATGATAGACCCACAGTATGATCTCTTCCCTCGATGTATGCACACAGTCCTGTTAGAAGAAAGTGATAGCCCCAAGGAATCAAGGATACATTAGCGGTAATCTAATGATTTTCCCCTTTTAAAGGTATGAACAGACTTAGATATTAGTATGATCTATCCTAAGGAAAATATTGGTAGCAACAAAAAAAAACTTGCATAAAGAAAGTTAAGACAGCAAAATGGGTGCCAAAATACAACAATAAAGGAAACACTCAGTCCTGCATTCACTCTATTCATTCAGCCGTGGCTACGTGCTCGCTTGCGTACTTACAGTTTTGGTAGCAACATCTGGAAACATAATTTTTAGGACATTCACATACAGAATCTTCAAATGTAGTCTTGGCCAAGAAACCCCCAGTTCCAAAAAGACGGGTTGAATTCACTGCTTCAGGGAACGGTTCCTTGGGTGTTCTTCTTTTGAATATCTGGTTATGTCACATTAAAATTGTCCAGGCACTAACGTTACCCGCGAGCACAGTGTCACTAGCTTAGATTTCTAGAAATGAGGAATGTCAGGTCGGTGTCTTCTTTCAGGATAGGATTTTATTTGGTCACACCACCTCTAGTCCCAACTCCGTCGGAATGTTACTGACGTTAATATATTACTTGCCGCACGGGCTGAACTGTACTTAAGTTTTCTCAGGAAGAATAAAATCTGGCGCAATAGGCCCGTTATGTCCTTTCCCTTTTAAAGTTCTTGTAAAGATTTTACACCAAGTCCTTTAAGGAAAATGTTTTAGTTCTTCTCAGATATTACTCATCAGTACTTAACGCTGGCAAAGTTTGGGTTAACCCCAGTTTTCTTCACTAAATAGAGGAAAAAACACATATCAAATAATTATACATAATATGTACTCGTTATAACTTACATTTTAAACTGCAAGCGTACAGCTTGACTTATCATTTAAAACTTCTCGTGAAATAAGTTATATTCATAAAATCAATCATCACGAATTAGGAATACATACGTATCCCGTCAATACTCAAGATGTAGCAATGCAGTTATAAGTTAGTTTTTGTTTAAATATTCTCGTCTGATTATTTAGCAGTTAAATTAAATTCCTACTAGCTACCTGGTTTTAAGCTATAAATTATAATTTATTCTGCTTTCCACTGAAACACGTCAGCTAGAGAATATAACAGACTTATAAATTAAGCACTCTGCACAAAAATCTAACTAGTGAAATAAGCGATTAAAAACTTTAAACACTTCACAAAATACTAGATATAATATATTTACCTCAACACAGAACTACTAAGAACTAAAACCACTTCGACCAACTAATGCCCTCTATCATCAACAGAGATAACTAGAAATCGAACATTCAATTCGACCAACTAATTGCTTCTATCACAAAGATTCTTAGGGCTCGAACGTAGGTTGTTCTAGTCTAACTGCGAAGTTACTGAGTGCGTGAAGTCAGGTTTCCAACTCTAGTTATATTTATGAAACGGACAAAGATGTGCGCTATTTCCAAAACCACGCAATAGCCTCCCCTTCTCATTAACACCTACGTATCTTAGACGCTGGACATAACATGCCAAACGCGTCTTAGACACCTCACGCTAACGAAACTGGCCCCGAGTGCCGTGACAAAGGAAACTACCAGACAAATGTCTCATTCTGCGCCGTGCAGATGTCGGGTTTCACACCTCACCTGAGCACTCAGCCGATGAAACTACGTTGTGACAAGTGAAAATGCAGACGATATGTCTGCCCTATGTCTGAGATAGAAGGATATTCACAGTTTTACGTCTACAACGCAATAACCTCCAGAGTCTGACATCTACGTAATAGAATGCGTATCAGTATGAGAAAGAAAAACGGTAAAGTGAATGTCATAGGAGAAACATTCACTAAATTTTATAGTGGCCACACTGGAGAGTGACAATACCTGTCCAGCCGGTTTTGGCTAAAGCGGAAGCCGGAAGAATCGGTTTGGCGCAAAGATTATTCTTGCGATGGCCGTCGTCCTGTGAAGGACGTGTTTTTGGGTTGCCTCTGTCAGCAGTTGTGCTGGGAAGTCTTCGGATGCCAGTTTGTTCATTCTCATTGAGATTTGCATATGTTCAGGAGTAATTGATTTGTTACTAGATTGGTATTGTGGTTCCTAGTGATTTTCTCCTGGATATCAGTTATTTGCAATTACGCACTGTGCTTTGTAAGTAGTGCATTCCGCCTGTGAGTGATAACCATGTGTAAAAGTTCTATATGTTGGTTGGTGGTATTCCTACTGTAACTGTAGAATCTTGGTTCCTTGGTAAGGTGTACTGTGAAGTGCCTTGTCTGATGTAATGGGTGAGTGTAAACATCAATGGTAATAGACGCGAATGGAGGATAGTTCGACAGTTTTGTTGCACACTCACTCCGATCACAGGTGTAAGTCAAGGATGACTGGAACTACAGTTGACATTTCACTGACTTTAATAAGGACGTACATACTTGGACAGCACGAATACAGTCATGGGTACATGTTGACATAAATTCATTGGTTATTTGAATCGTGGATGATACATTCATGTAGTAGTGAAATATCATTCAACCTAAGGTAGCATTCACTGTTCTGGTAACTAATCGCCGTATCCTCTACTGACTGAACGCGTCAATGAGGATCGGTAAACATACAAAAGTCATTGGCCGAACCTTCATTTCATGGCTAAGTTCTTAAGCCGAAATATGTCCAATGTTTGTATAATAATTATAAACCACGATAGTGGGTTTTCACTTCATAACAAGATCTCGATACCACTGCCCGATAGTAGGATACATAATCTGTTCTCTTGACAGTGATCAAAAATATGATGACAGGAATATAACATGGCCGCCTTCCTGAGTTGTCGCTCACTCACTCGCAGGAGGGTAGATATAAGCCAAAGTTAATTTAGAATGTGCATATAAATAATTTCATAAAGTTTTTCCATACAGCTCTACAGTAATCCAGTTACTTCATGTAGACATAACTGCTGTAGGAAAGCCTGTCATCTTCGTCGATACAAAACACGACCCTAGCGATACGAAGCACAATGTTCCATCTAGGTCTAACCGACTCGAGATCATCAAAAATAGGGTCTGGCATACCTGGAGTCCGAATCACACATATGAGGAGGATCTCTGACAAATAGACTCTTGCAGAGACATAAACTTCTTCTGGAAAAACATCTACGAATCACTGTTAAACCTTAAACAGTGCCAGCCCTAGGAAACACACTCAGCCATTTCTTGGCGACATTATCGGAACTCTTCACAACCCAGTAGGACTACGAAAACCTGCGCTAGATTCCGGCAGAAAGAATATAGTCCGACCTGAACATACAAAGGTATACAATATACGACTGAATCTTCTTTCACTAGACAAGTAGTACACATGAATTCAGGCCATAAACATTCTAAGAACGATCAATCTATTTTCTGGCTATGACAAATGATGAATCTCAAAATATAAGTATTCTTCCGCCCGATCAATATCAGGGAGATTATCCATATAATCAAACGTATGAATCAAACATGGATTATCTGGCTTTACAAAAGAAAGCATTTTCGTACCCAATTAAATACAACAATATATTTTCCATATTAAATAGACATATCGTACATTTGTAATCTGTGCATTCAAAAATATGTATGCAACACCATGGCGGTTACTGGCTAGACTATGTCATTGGTTATTTTGGCTAGTATATTGAGATATAGTGTATCGCAAGTCATTGGCATTCGTGGTGCATCATGGTTTACATTTCTTTGTGTGTGTACAAGTAGATTCAATAAAGAGGGAACTTACCTGCTGCCGGTGTTATGGTGAGTTTGTGTCAGATAGTGTAGTTGTGGTCATACCTCTAACCCATGAGCCTGGGTGTTGATATAGTACTATATTTATATGATGATGCTGATAAATCCACGCTACACTAGTCTCCTGACATTTGGGGGCTTTTGTCCAGAAAGTTGAAGGCCATAGGGCCAGTAATTTTCTAGTATTTGGCTCATATTTATTGCGGACTATTTCTTTGGCTATGGAAGCCTGTACGTTATAGGCCTAATATTATTTCCCAGCTAGCTGACGTGTTGACTTAATATTGTTTGATAATAAGGCCTTAGAGCCTGTGCGGCTGTAATTATGCCATTATTTAGTGTACACACAGAGTGTTAGAAGGTTAGTAAAGCTACTGTGTTAGCGCCTTCATATTTTCTGCAACTCACTGTGTGAGTTGTTTACATTTCAATGTCCAGTGGATGTGTCGATCTGTTAGTGTCTTGTTTACGGTCTTTGACCTGACCTAGATTTCCAGAGCTGACCTACTTTCCAGTATCACAGCGGGAATGGCTGTTTTGTCGGTATATCTCAGTCCATACACTGTGAAATAAGACGTTGTTAAGTTTCAAGTTGTTTGTTATGGTATCGTTGCAGGGTTGGGTACGATTATTGAAGTAGTAAGCTGTTGTTACAATGTGCGCCAGACGGGTCAGTTTGATGTAGCTCTGAGTTTGTTTGGTGCTTGACAACATTGATCCAGCTGGAGCAACGGAGTGACAGGTGTTGTTAGTGTGTCATATAGTATGTAAAGGTGGTTAGTTTGGCAAGCATTGCTGAAATATGTGTCAAGTCTTTGTAATAGAGGTGCAGTGAAGTCAGGCTTTAAATAGCTAGATAGCAAGGTAGTCTTCACGAGGTCTTGGTAACATTCGGGGCTCCCCGGGGAGTAAAGTTACTTGTTCAACAGGGCTGGGAGACGACTTCGGTTGTTGCGCTATCCTGCTTGATTCACTGTAGCTTTGAGTGTTACCGTAGAAGGGTTAGGAGTTGTTGTGGAGTACCTGTGTGAACTTTTAAGTTCACATAGGCTGACGAGGATTGTTAGGGTGTTTTGGCTGTAGGCCAATTGTCCGGGTCTCGCCACATGAAGGAACTTTTCAGCCAGACTCTTGCTGCTACCTACCTGCGCCTGTTCTTGGGCAGTAGGCTGTGAGTGTGACTGCCCTGAAGTGTGAAGCGTGCTGACCGGTGTGAGTTCAGAGTACACGGGCCTGGGGGTCTTGCTGATGTCATCCCTGGGACCTGCCTTTACTGACGTAGTAAGCTCTGACGTGACCTTCCTAAGCCGACGCCATTGTCATTGCCTGTCAACACAGACGTGCCTGTTAATCCAGTTCTGCCCAACCAACCCAACCAAGGGTGAATGTGTTGTGCTCGGTGCCTTGCGGACTTACCTGGGACTGTGTAATAAGCTGTGTAGCTGAACTTTGAAGTAGTAGACTGTGATATATATATATGATAAACAGTGCTGTGCGAGCACCGTGAAGTGGACTGTGCTATAAAGATGATAAACAGTGCTGTGTGAGCACCTTGGAGTACAGTGTGGTCATTGTGTGAAAAAGGATTATACACTCAGATTTGACATTGATGCTATTCCTGGACTTATATTCGTTTGGATTTTACGTGTCCGTGTGAGAAGTGTCGTTCGTCTGTGATCATTATCATCGTCAGTGCTGAGGATTCTGCTTGCTCAAGCGCCGTTGGAGCTTCAGATAAGTTATTGTTTGTATGGTTATGTATTATATGTTATATTAATATTTTCTTCTTTCTCTGGTAATTTAATGTTATTGTCTGTCTTCTTTATTGATTATATCTATTAGTTACTTTCACCTGGTAAATAGTGTAGTGCTGTTTTTGTATTTGCTTCTCGGTTTATTATTGTTGTCTTTCCTCATGTTTTAACATTTCTTTATTGCATAAGTGGGACTTCGTGTGTAGGTAGATTGATTGTTAGTTAGATTTGATCTTGTCCCATGTTCTTGATAGTTTGGAATTATCTGTATTTTATAGTTTGATACATTATAGTATTATTCTACTGTTTGTGTATTTAATTTAGTATCACTGAGGGGAAGATAATGCTTGGTGTAAGAGTTACCCTCTAGCACCTCATTGTTGATTGTGGTTTTCGTAGTGTCTTTGGTATTATAGTGTATTGGTGTGTGAGTGTAATCCAGTTTTGGCCTTTCGTAGGAAAAGATTGGATTAGACCAATTCTATTAGGTGGTGGCTGTGTTTGTTCTGTGGTGGAGTCTGGCAGACAAATTTCCTGCGACTGCCCTGCATAACATTCCGAGCTCTGTTGGTGTTAGCGGTAGTTGTGGGGTGTGTATTTATAGTGTCGTGTACATTCAGTATTTCTTGTGTTCCGTTTAAGTGGTGTGTTCTCTTGTCCTATCTTTCTATCTTGTAAATACGTTTACAGGTAGCCCTTGTTTTCGTTCGTGCTCAGTCACGCAGTGTAGATATTAATCTATATCTTCTCTTTGTATTCTATCATCTATTTCCCTGTGACTGGAATGTTGTTTTCGTGGAGTGATGTGTATGTTTCTTTCATCTGTGTAGTCCACATTTGTGTCCATTTTGCCATAAGAAGTACTTGCAGTACAGAGAGTATTGAATTTAGTAATAATTAGAGGGGTATTGGATTATAGCACCAGTGTGGGTGACATTAAAGACTGTGAAGTAGAATCTAATTGGTGATTAAGTTGATATAGTGGTGTCGTAGCACCATAGAGTTTCATAAACTTGTTTTTATTCAACCAGTGACTATGGTAAGTTGATACAGTGTTGTCATGGTATCATAAAGTGTTGTATACAATTATCAACCATTATAAGTTGATATTTTGGTGTCAAAGTACAAGGAATTTGTGATTACTCATCTATCGACAACTGTAAGGTTGAGTAAGAATATAATAGGAAATAAGGGGTCGAAAAGACTTGATTTTCACAAGTGATGATAATATAGCCAAGTGGCTAATTGAGTCTTTACTGTGATCATAACGTAAAGGTGAATTATATTTAACAATACGGGGTGATATTTACTTTCATGTACATATATACAAATTTATGAAGTGATATCTTTATTTACCATTACTATTACGGAATATTATTGTAAGCAGAACTTTATCTGCTGATTTGAGTGCAATATAGACAGTTGAGTAATTGTATTGTAAAGACTTATACTAAAGTTAATAGTGAGAACTACTAGTGTACATCATGGATATGGACACTTGCATGCGGATTGGCACGCAAGCCGGGTACACAGGAAAAGAATTGGTGGAATTTGCCAAGGCAGAATTCAATTCAGTTGAAAATCAAAAAACTTTAAAAGAGAAGTAAGCAAAGGAGGAGAAGGAAAGGAAAGAGAAGGAAGCAAAGGAGGAGAAGGAAAGGAAAGAGAAGGAAGCAAAGGAGGAGAAGGAAAGGAAAGAGAAGGAAGCAAAGGAGGAGAAGGAAAGGAAAGAGAAGGAAGTAAAGGAGGAGAAGGAAAGGAAAGAGAAGGAAGAGAGGGAGATAATTGATAAACAAAATGCTCTAAGAGATGCTCGAGCTGAAGAGTTAGAGATAAATAGAAAAGAATTGGAACTTCAAGAAAAGAAGATGAAAGAAGAAAGTGAATGGAAACAGAGAGAATTCGAAGAACAGAAAATGAGAGAAGATAGAGAGTTCGAATTGCAAAAGAGGAAGATGAAAGAAGAGAGAGAATTGCAAGAGAGGAAGATGAAAGAAGAGAGAGAATTGCAAGAGAGGAAGATGAAAGAAGAGAGAGAATTGCAAGAAAAGAAAATGAGAGAAGATAGAGCGTTACAGTTGGAGAAGGAGAGAATGAGAATAGCTCTGGAAGAGAAGATGATGGATAAAGAAATACAATTGAAGAAGTTAGAAGTGGGTGCGAGTGGTCAGAGCTCAACTTCTGGTGGGGCTCATCGTCCTTTTAGGCTGCGCCTACCTAATTTCAACGAGAAAAACGATAATTTGGATTTCTTTTTAGAAAGATTTGAGGAAGATTGTGTGGCCTATAAGGCTGATAGGGAGCAGTGGCCATCTCTTTTGTCGACACTGCTAGTTGGGCCCGCGATGGAGACTTTTTATAGCCTCCCTGTAGAGGAAAGAGCCGACTATGACAAAGTGAAGGAGAGATTGCTCCGGAGGTTCCGTCTGACTGCTGACGGCTACCGGACGCGCTTTAAGAACGCGATGCCTAGCTCAGACCAAGACTTCGAGGATTTTATCTCGAAGATCAAACTTCTTCTAAATAGATGGATCGAGATGGAAGGGATAACAAAAGATTGTAATGGCTTGCTGGACTTAGTTCTACGGGACAAAGTGTTGTCCTCGTGCTCTAGTGAGTTGGTGGCGTTCTTTCAGGAACGTCAACCAAAGGACATTAAGTCCATGGCCCAATTAGGGCACCATTATGTCCTGGCCCATCCGGGCAAACCCATTCAGAAGTCGGGTCTGACAGAAGATGTAGTTGCCAGTGTTGGTAAAGTTAAACGCCATCCTTGGCGAAATAAGTCAGACAGGGGTCAAGGGCAGAGGTATGAGAAGCCTTCCAGCCCCTCTCAACCACATAGAGGTAGTTATGGGAACTTTCGTTCTCATAGGAACAGTCGGCCAAGGGGTCAAAACCGACAGTACAATACCGATAGTGACAGAAGGGAGTACCGAACTCATAAACAGGTACATTTCGAGGATTCTCCAGACGACGACCGATTTTGGTACAAAACCAAACATCATAAGCAGAGGAGTGGGTCCTCAGAGAGTCGGTCTTCTGACTCTGATGCGGGGTTTTCGTCTGCGAAGAATTCCTACAAAAGTACACGCGATGAGAAGAAGAAAGAGCGCGTGTGTACCAATTGTGGTGGTAGGGGTCATAGTGCTGATAGCTGCACTAATCCGATTGAGCATGCAAATTCCGCGGTTGTGTTGGACACAATCAACAGCGAGGACTGTGCAGGGTGTCGCCCTCTATTTCATACGAACGAGAGGTTGGTGCTTCAATGTGGGCATGCGGCACCATGTCTGTCGGCAGTGCATGAGACTGGGAATGTGATTCTCCACGAAGGAAAGGTGGGGAATAGACCAGTCCGGGTGTTGAGGGACACCAGATGCACAACAATTGGGATGCGTCGATCGTGCATCGACGACTCCTGCCTTACAGGCAAAACAGTAAAGTGCACCACGTTCGGGGCAAAGTTGAGACTTACCCCCAGGCGTGCATTAATGTGGACACCCGTTCATTAGGGGTAGAGTAAATGCGTTTGTCCTAGAGGATCCGATTGCCGATTTGATCGTCGGAAATGTACGCGGGATGCATAGTGCCACGAGTGTAGCTGGAGCAGAGGCTCAGCAGCACCAAACTCCAAAAAGGGACGACCAAAAGGTACATCGGAGACGCAGGTCACGACGAGTGCCAAATGACATGAGTAGAAGCAGTATGGACGTATACGAAAGTCCGAAAGCTAGTGATCGCACAGTTTTGGTGCGTAACGTGCCACGGAGTGCTAGTTGGCGCACACTCAGACGAGTGTTTGATGAGGTCGCGCCGGTTAAGTTTGTAGAAGTACTGTCGTTACGCGACAATACCAAAATGGCACGGGTGACTTTTGTGAATAGTTGGGGTGCGCGTAAGGCAGTTAGGCAGAAGCATATGTCCTTGTTTCAAAACCACCTGCTAATAGTACAGCATTAGCTAGGGTTAGATTTCCGGTTCGTGTTTAGTAAGATCTTTCGGGTTAAAGTGAACCGAACCTGACAGGCTCTGACCCGCGCCCCCAGTTCTATTGTGTTATAAATAAGAGGATTTTGTAAATTGGTAGAGATTGGGAGATTTCTTGCAATGCTTGTTTATACCATGACATGTTATGAAATTGTAGAAATTACGTAGTGCTTTGCAATGCCTATTTAAATTCGTATGTCGTGGTGATATATTTTGGTATACAATGTATTGTTTATGCTGCCATAAAGGCGATATTTATGAAGTTGTAGTCGATATGGACAGAGATCATATTATCGTATATCTACAACCAGATTATGAGAGATGATTATTTATACGATGACGTGTTGCTGTTTGGTGACAGATAAGTATACACATTTTGTGTACCATGAATTATATGTAAACTATTCCAGGATTAGTCAGTCGTTGGTATTTTTCACGACTGGCAGTACCTGGGGGGTATTTGTACATGTTTCCTTCTTTAGGTCTAGTGTGTGAGAAGGCATGTACGACAATGGTGTTGATCAACTCTGGCATTCCTTATTTGCAAGAGGAGGTGCTTTCTTGGCATTTTGGTTCACCCATACTCTAGTGGGTATTGGGCGTGACTCCTCCAATGGAAGAAAACTGCGTTTTCTTTCTTAAAGGGGGGGGGTGGATGTCATAGGAGAAACATTCACTAAATTTTATAGTGGCCACACTGGAGAGTGGCAATACCTGTCCAGCCGGTTTTGGCTAAAGCGGAAGCCGGAAGAATCGGTTTGGCGCAAAGATTATTCTTGCGATGGCCGTCGTCCTGTGAAGGACGTGTTTTTGGGTTGCCTCTGTCAGCAGTTGTGCTGGGAAGTCTTCGGATGCCAGTTTGTTCATTCTTATTGAGATTTGCATATGTTCAGGAGTAATTGATTTGTTACTAGATTGGTATTGTGGTTCCTAGTGATTTTCTCCTGGATATCAGTTATTTGCAATTACGCACTGTGCTTTGTAAGTAGTGCATTCCGCCTGTGAGTGATAACCATGGCGGTTACTGGCTAGACTATGTCATTGGTTATTTTGGCTAGTATATTGAGATATAGTGTATCGCAAGTCATTGGCATTCGTGGTGCATCATGTATTGCATTTCCTTGTTTGTGTACAAGTAGAGTCAATAAAGAGGGAACTTACCTGCTGCCGGTGTTATGGTGAGTTTGTGTCAGATAGTGTAGTTGTGGTCATACCTCTAACCCATGAGCCTGGGTGTTGATATAGTACTATATTTATATGATGATGCTGATAAATCCACGCTACACTAGTCTCCTGACAGTGAGAATGGGAAAGAAAATATTTTAATGCGAAAAATACAGAAAAAGGATATAAGAGCGATAATAAAGTAAAGGACACGGGTAGAAAAAAGAAGAAAATATAGAAAATTTATTGATCATAATCTCTATGCGACAACCACAAGAAAAATTCAAAGTATAAATGAGATAAACGGTTTCGCTTAAAAGATAATCATATCTTGAAATTTGTTCTCTAGCGTTTCCCCAAAGCAAAGGGGGAATAATGTTGCGTGAACATCATGGGGTGAGACAAATTTGAAGATTTGCTTTGCACCAGGATATGCATTACATAAACGCAGAATATTGGGTTTAGGATCTGACGAATCGGCATAGTGAAGGATGACAAAAAACTTTGGTATCCAGGGGAGATATTCGGCAGTATTCGTCTAAGGGGGATGTGTCCAATGGACTTGGAAGTGTAGAAATCCTTCTACTGAAGTAAATGTACAGGAGTCTGACTTGACTCTGGAACTGAGATTGCGTTACAAATGTATTTCACAGTGAAATGAGAAAGTGGAACAAAAATACGGCTAGAATTGCCAAGAATGTGTGATAGACTTATCACTAAGGTTAGTATTAACCTCGAATAATTCGTATGTAGAATGTCGAGAAGCGGGAGTATCGACTACCTCAACCACCCCAGTTGTAGGTGGAAAAATGCATAAGGAATATTAGTGAAGACACATATGTTTGATTCCTTCGGCGAATAGAAGGATGTGAAAACAGTGTAGACGTTAAAAATGGACGAACCAAAGTAATAATGTGTTCAGATGGAACTTTATTGTAACGAACTCAGGAGAGTATAAATGAAATAAATATATAGTCACTGATACTGAAAGCACACAAGGACGATAATATTGAATCGAATAGTGACAGTGAAACGGACATGGTTCCTTATATTTATGTATCTTCCATTATGTGAAATCGTCTTGTGCAAAATTAAATGAGTCGAAATATTGAATGGACTTCGACCTTGATGTCTAAAGTTTATATGGTTTATTGAATTGAAATACTAAGTATTTACAAGTTCCACAAATTCGGGCACAGGGCAGTCTAAGTGAATGCTACGAATTTACCCATAATCGATTATGAAGAAACTGAAGCCAGATTCTTCTGTTGATTAGTGTTAGAAAAATGAACCACCTAGACCATGAGACTAAAACATTTGGTAGATTTTTCCCAGTGTAACACAATTATGAACCAAAACCACACTAATACAGACTCAACAGACAAGCAGCAGCATCATCACTTAACAGTCTCTATCAAAGGTGGCTAGACGACTAAAGTGATAAACGTATTATCCGCTGACCTGTTCAATTAACCGTGTCATACGACGATTCACCGGGCGAAACGTAAACAAATCTGGGAGCTGCTAGGAAAGAAATGTAGGGCATAAAATATGTCAAATAATAGAATGATCTGTGAGGAAAATGAGGAAAAGAAGTTATACGGCCGGAGAGAACGAAAGTTATAAAAAGTGCACAACTGATTCGTCACAAACAGATACAAGTGAGGATTAAAAACAGGCGGTGACTTCTCAATCAGCCTGTAGAACCAACTGTGTCGCATTGGCTGGTGTCAGCCCGTGTTGTTGTAAGATCTCTGCAACATTATCTACCCACCTGCCACTTAGTCTTCCACATGACCTAAAACCAGATTTTCTACTTGTGTAGACGCGTAGATGTAATTGATGGGATCGCATTCTCATGAGATGGCCACACCACTTTTTTTCTTTTTCTACAAAATAACCTTTGTTTAATTTTTCTGTCCATTTCTCTCATCTGTAATATCGCCTTTCACTTATATCTCATTAATTGCTTTCCTCTGTTTCTCCTTCTTTCCAGCAGTACATAGTATGCATAAGTTCTCCGTCTACATCAAATGAGAGAAACATCATCATTAAGTTCTGAACCTTCTTCTTCTTCGTACACTCTCAGACGTCTACTTGAATGATTTCAAAGAAAGCACTAGTCAGTTTGAGGCTATTTGCATCTCCGAAGATCTTTTCCACTGGTGTTGCTGGTGACGGTCATATGTGCTTTTTCTGTTCCACGTGTTGGGCATCTTTGAAGCGGATGTTCAGAAGTCATCATCAAGCTGTGTACATTGCACTTTTTCGTGAATCCTGTGGCCCAGTGCATCCGATTTCAACAGGCATTTGTGTTGGGTTGCTTTCCTTAGCCTTTGACTGTCCACAGCCTACCTGCAAGGCAGCAGTGTGGTCTCTCTGTTTGACTGGTTTCTTAAAACATGTCGAAAATCGCTACCGTCAAAAGTTAAGTTGGCAAGGGTAGATAACTCAAGTTCTGAATTGATTTGCCTATCTCACTGGCAAAATCATGCATTGTTAAGAGATGCGCCTGTTATGTATAATTTTGAGTTTTCAATTTGTTCAGATTCCATGTAGCGGTGCGCATCTGGAGAGTTATGAAAACTCCCTCTGGTTGTGATGTGACGTTTAGAGAAAGAGAGAGAGAGAGAGTTTGTGTGTGTGTGTGTGGGTGTGTGTGTGTGTGGGTTGGTGGGTGTGTGGGTGGGTGGGTGTGTGGGTGGGTGTGTGGGTGGGTGTATGAATGTGTGGGTGGGTGTGTGGGTGGGGGTGTGTGTGTGTTTACTTTCGAAAGTGTGAAGACTATTTAAGCATATGGATATGCTTTGTACTAACTGTGATGTGGTTATGATGGTCCTTGCATGTGAATATAGACTGGTCCTTGGATGTGAATATAGACTGGGGTACTGAGAGACAAAATCTTCTGGATCTAATACGTCAGCAGACTGAATATTATCATGTGGAGCTTAGATGCGTTACAAATCAATTCGTAGTTGATGAGAATAAACGTTGTCCACAGTATGCTGTATTGAATACACCACGGGTGGTAGGGAAGTTTCTTTCGAGTTTGACTACAAGTGTCATGACAAACGTTGTATGTTGTTGACACTACTGAAATGTCAGTGATGCCATAATAGATGTCAGGGATCGGTCATCAAAGTTAAGTGTTTGTCATTTAAGTCGTGAGCATGTGTGAGTGAGCATGTGTGAGTGAGCATGTGTGAGTGAGCATGTGTGAGTGAGCACGAGCCATTGTCATTAGTTTCAACATCATACTCCCCCACAAGACGTGACTCCTCTACATGTATCTATTTAGAGCAGGGTAGACTAGTGTCGAACTCAGTCCCGTTGTCTCGAGAAGTAAGTGCCCTAAACGCTTTTATCACTCTGACTCTTAAATGCAGGACTCTCTCTCTCTCTCATAACCCTCCACTCCCAAAGGAGCATAGGCCTTCAACAAACACATGCCAAGTCCTCCTATCACGTGCCATCATCCTAAGCTCTTTCCACGTTTCCCTCATCACTTTCACCTCTGTTTCCAGCTCTCTTCTCCATGTGCTTCTTGGTCTACCTCTGCCTCTCTTGCCCTGGGGGTTCCTGAACAAGGACTGCCTTGTAATGCTATCAACAGGTTTCCTCAGTGTGTGTCCTATCCTTCGCCATTGTCTTCTTCTCATCTCTTGTTCCACTGGCACTTGTCTGGTTCTTGTCATCAGTTCCACGTTGGTAACCTTGTCATACCATTTTAATCCCTCTATTCTACGCAAGCACCCATTTATGAAAGTCTGTAGCTTTTTGGTTGTTGTCTATGTTGTTCTCCATGTCTCAGAGCCATATAATAGTACTGACTTCACATCTGAGTTGAAGATTCTTATTTTCGTGTTGGATCCGACTTCTCTTGATCTCCATACATTTCCCAATGCAATGAAAGCACTTCTTGCTTTTTGTATTCTTATTTTGATATCAATGTATGTCCCTCCAACTTTGTCTATATTGCTGCCAAGATATGTGTACGATTCTACATCTTGTAGTGGTGTTTCTTCAAGTTCAAACGTGTTATCATTACTTGCATTTATTCTCATTATTTTTGTCTTTTCCCTGTGTATTTTCAGACCCAATTGCTGTGACCTCATCGAGTGTTTTCAATTTGTCCTACATCTGATTATGGTTATGGGACAGAAGAGACAAGTCATCAGCAAAATCCAGATCACCCAACTACTTAGTCAGAGTCCACTGGATTCTATTTCTGTTGTGTGTTGTCGATGTTCTCATAACCCAGTCTATTGCTAGTAAGAAGAGAAATGGAGACAAGAGTCATCCCTGTCGCACTCCCGTTCTTATCCCGAACGGTTCGGTAAGCTGTCCTTCATGAAGAACTCTGCATATCATGTCTTCATATGTTTTCTGTATTAAATTAATGATTTTCAGGGGAACTACATAATGCCTCATCAATTTCCAAAGTGATTCTGTCCACACCGTCAAATGCCTTTTCGTAGTCCACAAATCCAATGTACAGTGGTGAACTCCATTCCAGACTTTGTTCAGCTATTATTCTCAAAGTGGCTATTTGGTCTGTACTGGATCTGTTTTGTCGAAAACCTGCATGTTCATCTCTCAGTTTCTTGTCTATGGACTCTTTTAATCTCTCGAGGATAATCCTGTTTAATACTTTTCCTGGCACTGATAGTAACATTATTCCTCTACAATTTGTGCACTCTTGTAAATTTCCCTCCTTAGGCAACTTAAACAGATATCCTTCCTTCCATTCTGCTGGTATCTCTTCCTTTTCCCAGACTTTACCAAGTAATTTATATAACATCTTGATAACGCTCTTTTCTTTCTTGTAGTAATAATAAAGGCTGTTATTTTTGGATGCTGTATACTGTGTTTTGTCAGTGTACGTTGTAAAGATGTACTGGGACTGAATAGTCAACTCAAACAACCGAGCACAGTGTCAGGTATACATGTCACCTTGTCCTGGGACACAATGAGGCCCTGACAAGAATACAGTGTTGACAATGAGTGTTGTAATGAATGTCAATACGCGAATGTGTAGACTGTTCTGTGGAGTTGACTGAAGGTTCAAACACTCATTCATACGTATCTAGAAGTTACTTATGCAGACCACTGTAGACGTTTCAATGATTTAATTTGACGCACACACTTGACAGAATGGGTACAGTTACAGGAACATAAGTCGACATAAACAGCATAGTGTTGATCAATGGACTACCGTCATAAATTAGCATTCATGTAGAATAATCTTGCAATGGGACATCTGTAAACACCAAGATTTCCATTGTTTATAAATACAGTCAGTAGACCTTACTGACCGAGCATGTCAATTAAGCAATACTGTTCAAACTTGACTCCTAAACAGGACCTCTTTCTAGCGAAGATTCCTTTAGGTAAATTACAGCAAATCTCTGTGACGATAATATTAACCTACTGGTATTGGGTTTTCTTTATAATAGTGATCTCTCAATCATCACCTGATAATAAGGAAGCATTCCCGTTCTCTGCTTGATAATTTGCAATAAGTAGAATTCTAAAATAAATCGAATTCCACAATGGCTGCTGGTTCCCGGTTGAGCATCACTCACTATACGGATGTATAGCCAAATCTTCAATCGAAGCTTTGTTCATCAACAATAAATGATTCTACAAGGATCAGCATATTCTGTCCTCATAGTTGCTGCATATAAACATATTTAGTGCTGCTAGATAATATGTCGTCCCGACATATTCATAGGTAAATTCGTGTAAACGTCTGCCCATCTTAAGCCTAGGAATGAACGAAGTCAGCAAAAGTACGTTTACCTTGACATAAGAATACACTAGCAAGCACAAACGCTCTCCCGGCGTTATAGAATCACCACTGGGGAACTCATAGACTAAACAATCCTGGAAGAAACTATCTTCGTCCCCAAGATAAACTAAAGAGATCACAAACTCTTGGGCATCTCTACGACATGACTTCCCGCCATAGGCTTTGACAACCGAAAGACACTCTAACCTATCTTCATCCGCCGAAAACACCTGACCCCCTAAATTACAGTACAAGAAGAAATAGTTCCACTTAAACATACTAAGATATCAAGATATAAGACATACTCGTCCTACATAGACAAGATCTACACATAGATTCGGGCCATAGACATTCTGAAGCAAGAACAATCTATTCCTAACCAAACACAGAATAGATTCAAGTAAGTCTAAATTCCTCCGCCGAGTTCGATTCTTAGAACGATACAAAGAGCGATAACTCACAGAATGAATACTTATTGCCTAATCTGAGTTCCGTCCCTCAAGACCAAAACATGCATTCAAAGATGAATATATCTTTATCAGACAATTAAAACATTTTACATTTGTATGCGTAATCCGTGCCACCAAAGAATATGTGCGCAACAGATTACCACACCCCCCGGGAAAAAAAATGAAAATCATTTTTTTTTTCATCTGAGAGCAACATACAATAGGCTCCCAACGCATAAATACTGCGCAGATGAGAAATATCTGGAATTATTTAAGCCAGATTAATGCCAAAATCTCAATCTCTCAGAGAAAGCATTTCTCTTAAGCATAAGTGTTTCCAGGGAGGTGTCACCAACGCATACTACTATACTTGCAATGATACAATGCATATAACAATTTAAGTTTAAGCATTCTAAGTACATGATTGACAAAAAGAAAAATCATCAACGAGTACCGGTGAATATATATCAATGAACGTAGTGTCATTACGAATTACAATGTGTATCTATCTTGATATAGAAAAGAAAAATCTGTTGTCGAGTTGGAAGTGTTAAGAAGTCCAAGACTCAACAGTTAAGTGGAATCATGTGGGCATCTAGACAGAATGTCTGCCATCACATTATCTGATCCACGGATAGCTCGTACCGAAAAATGAAAAGGTTGAAGAGCAATTGCATATCGAGTAGACCTCGAACTCTTCAAATTTTTACTCTGAATAGCTGTAAGAGCTTTCTGATCGGTTTCTACTATAAAATGTGCGCCTAGAAGGAATCTTTGTAATTTGAGAATTGACCATACCATAGCCAATAGTTCACGGTCTAAAACCGAATAATTCCTTTCTGCAGCATTAAGCTTTCTGGAAATATACATTACAGGATGCAGAGTTCCAGAGTACTCTTGCATTAGTGCCGCTCCAATCCCAGTGGATGAGGCGTCACTACGAAGAACAAATGTCTTATCTTTAGTAGGTAACACTAAAATAGGTTCAGTAGAAAACATAGTTTTGATCTTATCCAAAGAGGATTGACATTCTTGAGTCCAATGGACTATATTAGGAGATCCTTTCTTTAGCAAGGTAGAAAGAGGTGCCATGATTGAGGACAGATTTGGAATGAATCTTCCATAAAATTGTATAAGACCTAAGAGACTTCGCACTTGCTTTTTAGTCTTAGGAATCGAAATGTTAAGTATTTTACTTGTATTATGGTCCTCTGTCTTTAGGAAACCATGCCCGACACGGTGACCTAAGAAAGAAATTTCGCTAAAACCAATGCAGGCTTTAGATGGTTTCGCTGTCAGGTTATACTCGCGTAGAGTAGATAGCAATTCAACTAACCCTGAATAGTGATCTTCCCAAGTATCGCTGAAAAGACAGATGTCGTCTAGGTATGCAATGACATCTGACCGATAGGATAGAATTCTACGCATCATGCGTACGAATGTAGCTAGTGCGTTCATAAGGCTGAAAGGCATGAAATTCCATTGAAAAAGGCCTCTAGGTGTAGAAAAAGCAGTAAAAGGTTTGGCGCGTTCAGATAGAGGAACTTGCCAATACCCTTTAGACAAATCTAGTTTAGTGAAAAAATGCGATTTAGAAAGCTTAGTAAGTAGCTCTTCTAGTAAAGGCATAGGTTCAGCATCAAACTTCGTGACTTGATTCAATTTGCGATAGTCAACGCAAAGACGTATGTTATTGTCTTTTTTACGGACAATAACCATCGGCGAAGAATACGCAGAAGTGGATGGTTCAATTATTTTTAAATCTATCATCTCATCCAACTCCTTCTCAACCTGTGCTTGAAAATGTATAGGAATAGGATAAGGTCTGACTCTAATAGGATTATGGTCAGTTAGAATAATGTCATGTTCAATGACATGAGTTTGTCCAGGAATGTCAGTAAGGACATCCTGAAATGTTTGTAACATAGCCGAAACTTGTCGCTGTTCTCCAAGAGATAAATCCGGAGAAACAGTAACGTTTTTCCATGATTCACTAGAATGAAGTGGAATCATCGGAAGCGGAAGATTAACATCCGAAAAAACTTGTTTCCTCATCCTGTATTACAGACAGTGATGAGTAATGACCATGTTGGACAGGTGAATCATCCGTTGCCTGGAAAATAGGCTGTAAATAATCCGGACGTTCATGGAATTCAGTAAGCATATTGATGTGGAAGGTTTTACGCTTCCCATCAATATCGACAATGTAGTCAACATCGGAAATTTTCGAGATTATATCGTACGGACCTTTCCAAGAAATAAGAAGTCTGTTTTCCCTACAAGGTAGCAAAACAAATGCTTTGTCACCAGGACAAAGTTGTCGTAAGGTTCTTTTCTTATTGGCAAATTGTCTTGCTTTCTCCTTAGCAAACTCAGAAGAAGAAGTTGCCAATTTGCATGCTTCGATAATCGTTTGTCTCAGCGCGATGACATATTCGTAAGAAGATTTTGTGTCATCGGTAATATTATCAGCGGTTATGAGATCATGAAGCAAAGACATAGGGCCGCGCGGTCGCGCGCCAAAGACAAGTTCAAAGGGAGAAAATCCTGTATGTTCATTGGGGACCTCTCTGTAAGCGAAGAGGGCCGCGGGTAAAACCCTATCCCAATCTTGAGGATGATCCTCAGTTATCTTCCCTAATAAGTTCTTGAGTGTTCTATTTAGCCGTTCGACCATCCCATTGGACATAGGATGATAGATACTACTCAAAGATCTCTCTATCTGCAGAGTCGACATCACTTGAGACATGGTATCCGATATTAGTTGGGTGCCATGGTCTGATAATATTTCTCCGGGGAATCCCAGACGAGAAAATATAAGCCAAAGAGCATCTGCAATATCAGCAGTAGTAATGCTCTTCAGAGGAATAGCCTCCGGCCAACGTGTGCACATGTCCACACACGTTAAGATAAACTGATGTCCTCTAGCAGATTTGATCTTAAATGGACCAATGATGTCTATCGCCATTTTCTGAAATGGTCGAATAGGAATGTCTGCAGCCTGAATAGGTGCAGCATGGCGTGGACCTTTGGATTTGACTTCTTGACATACTATACAAGATTGACAAAAAATCCGTATGTCTTTGTTCACGAAAGGCCAAAAGAAAGCCGCAAGAACTCTTGACTTTGTACGGGAAAAATCCATATGTCCAGCACACTGAGAGTCGTGTGCGTGTTGTAAGATTTTAACTCTCAAATTCTTGGGCACAAGAATCTGAGAATGACTTGACTTGGCGGAGTCTTGCACCATACGTACAAGTACGCCATTCTTCATTGTAATCCAAGATTTACGCTTGGTATCTTTATTCGGATCACCTTTCGTTGCAAGAGTAAAGAATTTCTTTAGAGTCGGATCCTCTTCTTGCTGCTTTATAAATGAGTCACGAGAAATTACCAAGGGATCATCTTGGTTATGCACTTCATTATCTTCAGTAGGTGAAGATTGAGGCACATTAAGAGCTTGAGCTCTAGTGACTACAGCATTAGCGGTTTGCATATTCTGTTTTTCCCAAACGGAAATTTGTTGTGGAGTGCATTCTTTGACTCCGTGAATACGACCGATGATAAGATCAGCGATCGGATTCGGCAGAAGACATGCGTGTACATCTCCTGTAAAGAAAGGAGTAGCAATGCTAATGATAGCAGTAGAGTATTTCTCTAAGGTACCGCCAAATGTTACACATTTGACTACTTTTCCAGTGGCACGAGAAGGATCTACAAGCGACTGCCTCACTCCAATGGTGGTGCACCCCGAATCGAAAATAACTGCGACTGGAGTACCATCAACTAAACCTCTATTCAAGACAAGAGAACCTTTTCCATCATGCGCGATTGACGCAGGAAGAGCGGGAAGGGGATGGCCACAACTTAAAGTGGACACCGTAGTTGGTTCAAATAATGTTTTGCATTGGGGGCACTGAGATGCTCTCCCAAAATCAAAAGCGGCACATGCCATATTATTAGCATCATCATTATCTTTAGTCTGGTTATAGGCTTCATGTGACTCTTGCTGTGCAGAGTTTGCATGATAATGAGATTTATGTTTTTTGTATTGGGATCTACCTCGATTATTATTGCCTCTGTAATCATTATTATTCCCTCTATTGTAACCCCTATTTGGGTTTGAGTCATAATTCTCATGGTTACCATTATCATATTCATTATAATGAGTATCCCTATAGTCATGGTCTTGTTGTCTCCATGATGGATGACTTGGATAGTTCCTATAACTACTTCCTCTGCGGAAATGTCTGTAATTATGACCACCTCTGTATAGAGGGCTGTCAGCTTGTCTCCAGTTCTTCGCAGAAGAACCCTGAAATGATTCTTTTCCTTGGTTTTGATAACTATTATGGTTACCTTTTATTCCAAACTTGTTTTGTTGTCCCTGAAATTTGTGTGAATAATTAGGATTGTATTGTGTTGCTGATGCAACTGGCATACCTTCTTTAATCTTAGTGTTGCTAAGAGTTACGTCAGGGTGTGCAGTGACGCATTGGTCACAATATTCTTGCATTTCTTTTAGTGTCTTGGGTTTACGCTCATGTAGGAATTCCAAGAAAGGTTTATTAACACATGACATAATCCATTGAGCAACAAGTCCATAAGGGCTTCATGTCTTTTCTGTTTTGGACAACTCAATCCAACGATTAAATGTAAGACGTGTCCTTGCAATGAATTCTGAGAATTCTACCCCTGATTCAGGTACCATTTTCTTAAACAAAATACGGTAACCTTCCTCAGTTAACTGGTATTTTTTCAATAAAGCTGCCCTAATAACATCATAATTATCCTTGTCAGACTCTTCAACCAAACTCAAACTAGTTAGAGAATCACCTTTCAAATGTTCTGACAATTGATTAGCATACTGTGATTTATCCACATTATGAGCTCGACAGGAGCGTTCAAAACGATCCAGCCAGAATGTAATATCGTCACTGGAAGGATTGAACGCTGGTACCTTGACCTTATAAGTAAAGGGTTTACCACTGTTACCATTTGACTGATTAACATTACTCATATTAGTCAATTTCAATTTTTCTAACTCAAATCCTAAAAGTTCTTTTTAATGTTCATGTTCCCTCATTGCTTTTTTCTCCTCAGCTTCTCTGTCTAATCTTCTCTGCTCAGCATCAGCTTCTTTGTCTAATCTTCTCTGCTCAGCATCTTTGTCTAATCTCTTTTGTTTAGCATCTCTGTCTAATCTCTTTTGTTCAGCTTCTTTGTCTAATCTCTTTTGTTCAGCTTCTTTGTTTTGTTTTTCCAATTCCATTTGGAATCTCTTTTCCTCAACCTGCATCTGCAGTTTCTTCTGTTCAAATTCTATTTCCATCTTTCTAACCTCACTTTTTTGTTTTCTCTCTTCAGCTTTCAGTTTTTCAATCTCCAATTTTTGAACTTTTTCATAATGACTGTTAGCATACTCCTCCAACTTATCTCCAGTCTTGCCTAGGGTTTTCCCTAACTCAATAAAGTATTCCAATGTAGACATGATGTCTAATAATGATATCAATCACTTGAAATAATAATGTAATCTATCTCCAAATAAACAGGAGCAAGTTCTCAATGAACTTGATTAATTAATTCACAATCCCAATCTCTGTGGGAGACAAGCCTTACAAAGGTCTTGTATACTTCCTTGTACAACAATAATAATAATCAAGTACTGGTCTATACTATAACATACGTGTAATCAACTATCTCTTATCATATGTCAACCAAAGACATTAACAAAGGACAAGCATAAAAGACAATATGAAAACAATTGCAGAAATCAACTAAGTCAAATAGAGAAATCAATGAAAATAATCACATAATCTGTGACGACAACTGCAATGAAATCAACAAGACAAATAACGCCACAGTGTATAAACATAAATGGTGTATAGAACTGAAAGATACGAAAGGATAGACCTACAAATACAAACAAATCAAACAAAACTAAGGAACACAAAATTATTAACAAAAACAACGAAGAAAAGAACACCTCATCACAACTAACAAAAAATAGCAACAGATGTTGCCAGCAAATTTTCAATAAAGAAAATTTCTCCCTATAGAACGCTAATATAAGATCAATATCACTCGGTATACCTTATACTAGTCTCCTCCCAACCAGGCCCGCGATATAGACACACAAATAATATGCAAACATAAATACATATAAAGCATAAATGCATATATCATCAATAAACTGTGATGTAGATAGAGTGTTGTAAAGAAGGCTCAGTTTAGAAATATAATGGCACAGTTTCTGAATAAACAAAATAAACTGTCACTTTATTAAATTACAAATTCTGGCCTTAAATATTAAAGTTCAACACAATAGCAGAACATAAGAAGGTCCATCGATGAAATGTAGACTTCTAAGTTCAATACTTCTGCTAACACAGTTAAATGTCCACTTGTAAACAACTTGCCGTGCTACGCTGTCTGTTCTATGAAATTATGCCTGTACGGAGCAAAATGTCAACAGCGGTAACCTAGATACAGTAATCGCTTCATGGGTCACGTGAGGAACTGTCAATCAGGTGTAGACTAACACTGCTAGTGTGTCGTATCAGGCGTCAGGGAAACAAACTGGTATCAGTAGCTGTTAACTTCTGGCAATGTCCACTGTGCAGGTTAAGCCCGGAAATCTGGCCTACCACATTGATAACGCTATTTTCTTTCTTGTAGTAATAATAAAGGCTGTTATTTTTGGATGCTGTATACTGTGTTTTGTCAGTGTACGTTGTAAAGATGTACTGGGACTGAATAGTCAACTCAAACAACCGAGCACAGTGTCAGGTATACATGTCACCTTGTCCTGGGACACAATGAGGCCCTGACAAGAATACAGTGTTGACAATGAGTGTTGTAATGAATGTCAATACACGAATGTGTAGACTGTTCTGTGGAGTTGACTGAAGGTTCAAACACTCATTCATACGTATCTAGAAGTTACTTATGCAGACCACTGTAGACGTTTCAATGATTTAATTTGACGCACACACTTGACAGAATGGGTACAGTTACAGGAACATAAGTCGACATAAACAGCATAGTGTTGATCAATGGACTACCGTCATAAATTAGCATTCATGTAGAATAATCTTGCAATGGGGCATCTGTAAACACCAAGATTTCCATTGTTTATAAATACAGTCAGTAGACCTTACTGACCGAGCATGTCAATTAAGCAATACTGTTCAAACTTGACTCCTAAACAGGACCTCTTTCTAGCGAAGATTCCTTTAGGTAAATTACAGCAAATCTCTGTGACGATAATGTTAACCCACTGGTATTGGGTTTTCTTTATAATAGTGATCTCTCAATCATCACCTGATAATAAGGAAGCATTCCCGTTCTCTGCTTGATGATTTGCAATAAGTAGAATTCTAAAATAAATCGAATTCCACAATGGCTGCTGGTTCCCGGTTGAGCATCACTCACTATACGGATGTATAGCCAAATCTTCAATCGAAGCTTTGTTCATCAACAATAAATGATTCTACAAGGATCAGCATATTCTGTCCTCATAGTTGCTGCATATAAACATATTTAGTGCTGCTAGATAATATGTCGTCCCGACATATTCATAGGTCCCGACATATTCATAGGTAAATTCATGTAAACGTCTGCCCATCTTAAGCCTAGGAATGAACGAAGTCAGCAAAAGTACGTTTACCTTGACATAAGAATACACTAGCAAGCACAAACGCTCTCCCGGCGTTATAGAATCACCACTGGGGAACTCATAGACTAAACAATCCTGGAAGAAACTATCTTCGTCCCCAAGATAAATTGAAGAGATCACAAACTCTTGGGCATCTCTACGACATGACTTCCCGCCATAGGCTTTGACAACCGAAAGACACTCTAACCTATCTTCATCCGCCAAAAACACCTGACCCCCTAAAGTACAGTACAAGAAGAAATAGTTCCACTTAAACATACTAAGATATCAAGATATAAGACATACTCGTCCTACATAGACAAGATCTACACATAGATTCGGGTCATAGACATTCTGAAGCAAGAACAATCTATTCCTAACCAAACACAGAATAGATTCAAGTAAGTCTAAATTCCTCCGCCGAGTTCGATTCTTAGAACGATACAAAGAGCGATAACTCACAGAATGAATACTTATTGCCTAATCTGAGTTCCGTCCCTCAAGACCAAAACATGCATTCAAAGATGAATATATCTCTATCAGACAATTAAAACATTTTACATTTGTATGCGTAATCTGTGCCACCAAAGAATATGTGCGCAACACATCTCTGTATCCGTGTAAATATCTGCTTTGATGGCCTCTGCTGGAATGCCATCTGGTCCTGCCGCTTTTCCATCTCTTAGAAGCTTTATTACCTTCTTTATTTCTTCCTTCATTGGTCTTTCACAGTTAATTTGTAGCTCTTCTGCTGCTGGCTGGTTGTCTGGGGGGTTTTGGGGAGCTGGTTTATTGAGAAGGTCCTCAAAATATTCCGTCTACCTCTTCATTTGCTTTTGTATATTGCTGAGCAGTTTTTAATTCCTGTCTTTTATGAGGCAACATGTTTGCTTGTATTTCCCTGTTAGCTTCGTTGCGCTGTTATACAGTTCTCTGTTAGCTTATTTGTGCTGTTATACAGTTCTCTCATATTTCCTGTGGCTGCAGCATCTTCTGCTTCTCTTGCCAACTCCTCAATATACTTCCTCTTGTCTCTTTTGATACTTCTTTTTACTTCTTTGTTTGCTTCTGTGTACACTTCTTGGGCCTTGGCTTTGGAGCTTCTGGTTTTGCTTGTGTTTAAATCTGCTTTTTTGTTTTTTCTGTCTTTCATCTTATTGATGGTTTCTGTTGTTATCCATGCTTTTTGTTGTCGTTCCCTTTTCCCCAGTATTTCTTCACATGTCTCATTCGATACAGTTTTGATTTGCTGCCACCAGACTTCTGTATTCACTACATCTTCCAGCTGTTGGAGCACTTGGAATTTGTTGGATATTGTGACCGCAAATTTGTCTCTTGTTTCTTGATATTTTAGATGTTCTACATTAAATTGTTGAAATGCAGGACTACATCGTATGGTATAGATTGATGTAACAAACTCTTTACGGAAGCACGATATGACAACACACCAGGCATCATTACCACACTCGATCAGAGACCAACAATCGACTTCATCTGCAAGAGATAGATAAAACAAGAAAGTAGAAGATGATCTTCCTCAAGTGCAGCGGTACGCTATCCAAGAGCAAACGGGATCTGCTTTAGAAACACTGACATCTCCAAAGATCTCCTTGATAAAATCACGTGTGCAGAGTTAGGTGGAGAATCAGTTTCACTTGTAAAATTCATCTTCTTCTTTGATCCTTAGCCGCCGACTGTCAAAGCAGTCAGTGGCCATCACGCTTGGTGGTGTCTTGTACCGCAGCAACAAACTCCTTCCGCTTTGCTTGGTCTGCCGCCATCCTTCGTGCAGTGTCCCAGCTCTGGTTCATTCTTTGCATCTCGGTCTCCACAGTTCTTCGCCAAATTTTTTTTGTTTTTGGTCTCTTTCGCTTTCCTTCAGTGGTCCTTAACCCTCCCAAAAAACTAACAGTTTTAACTGACTCTCTTTCAACAATTAAAACACTTAGAAACTCACGAGAATGTAGTAGACCTGATATAGCAGAGGAGATATTTCTGGCTACTACATACTTATATTCCAGAGGATGTTCAGTCTTAATTGCTTGGATATCTTCACATATTGGCATAGAAGGAAATGAAAAGGCAGATAATGAAGCCAAGAAAGGTAGATCTGATAAAAATCTAATAAATGTAGGGACGAGTAAATCAGAGATTAAGAGCTTAATTAAATTGTGAAATTGATACAAATCTGAAAGGAAGACATGCATATAAGATGTTCAAGGCTCCAACAAGAAAATGTCAGATATCTAGGGAATTGAAAATTCCCAGTAATAAGAAACTTCTCAGACTACAGCTGGGAAAAGGCTATTTCAGAATAGAAGAACCTTACTGTGCAGAATGTCTTCAAGACAATAATATAGAACTTTTCTTGTTAAAATGTAAGAGGTATGAACAGATGAGAATACCAATATTAGATTATTTGCAAACATCAAACTTACCTACAAATGTAGAAGAGGTGTTAAGAATAGACAAACCTAGGGAACTGCATAATATAGTCAAACAATATTTAACAAGAACAAATGTTAATATATAGTGGCTGGGAATGTGAAGGAATGATGCTGTTCTTACAATGCATATGACTTTTAACAGATGAAAGTCAATTAAATATATGTTAAAGTCAGTTATATAACTGGAACCACCAGGCCTTTACACCCCTCCACTTTAATATTATTCTTGTTCAGAGTTTCTGCTTGATTTTTTTTTTTTTTAAATAAATTTTTATTTTTATTTTATTTATTTAACGTATATGCATAATTGTGATTGTCCCTATTTACAATGATTTGACAAATGTGATGCCATTTTCTCATATCGGCAGTTGTTCATATTATTTGGAATTGAAAACAGTATATATCCTAATTATAACCCATCAGAGGTTGAACGGTATATTCTTCTTCATTAATTTAAAAAAAAAAAGCATAGCTGTTCTTGTGATTGTAAAATTAAACATTTGAAAATGTATCTCAGTATTACCTTTCTGGACAAAAGTTATGGCTCTCTCGTACCTTTAATCTTGCGAATACTGAAATTTTAAATGCTGGCGGGAAAGGGATAGCCCGAACTTTCCCTACTTTAAATACTTATGTCTATTTTCCCCCTTCCGTCATCTAAAATCTACCAAACCCTTCACTGTGAGATACGGTACGTTGCGGTCGCACGCTGCCAACTTTGCTCAACTGGCTACGAATAATTGTCACTAGACAAGTAGATTAAAAATTTATAGAGCGCCATTAACCATCTTTTCTTACGAAATAAAACAATCCCAGGTAATCTTGAAATTTAATCTCTCATCTTGCAATGTGCCTTTGACATATTTTTTTATATCTTGTGGGCTTCAAAAGAAATGTAAACTCTCCTCAATGAAGAAACCGTTTAATTAAAAGGTTGACGAAGACTGGTTTAGAGAGTTCGATAATTTATGATGATGACAATCGGTGACGGGGTGTGAACTTAAAAATAGGTAATGCGTATTACTAGGACAAATGATAAAGAACATTACAAACGTTACGGCAACAAGGCTTTCGTCGGGGACAAACTAGCAAAAACAGAATAGAAAGAAATGAGAACTAAGTTAAATATATTTAAAGATTAATAACACAAAATACGACCCATAAATGGAAGTAGCTAATGTTGTTTTCAAGAAATCCACACTGACAGTCAGTGGCGTGTTTAGCAGTTTTTCATTATGCGTTTTTTGGTGGGGGACTTAATCAATCTTTTGGGCTTCCCTGCCCTTAAAAAAAAAGTATTTTGTTATGGTAAAGGGTAAAGGATCCCATTACACGCCCATTAAGGCATATTGGGAATATGGTGTTAGGCCCATATTTTCTTGACCATACGGCACACTAGGGGTGTTGTGGTCAACATCACGCCGGCCGCCTTTAACCTTCTCAGAGTTGTTCTGGTACCCAACTTATGAGGCTGGGTCGACCCCGGAGCCGTTTGCGGTCCCAAAAAAATCCCACCTCAACTGGGAATCGAACCAATGACCACTGAGCTAGGAAGCCAGTGCACTAACCACTGTGCCACCACAATTTTGTTATGAGAGGTTCTAAATTAGATTCAGCGTATTTTTTAAAAGGTGAATAAATATTCTTCAACACCAGTATGTAATCTAGCCTTTATATCCTTCCTATCATTCCATTGAGCCCCTCAAGGAGCATAGGCGTTCAACAATCTCACAACTCGTCCTCCTGTCTCACCAGCTTTCATTTCTGTCTCGAGGTGTCTTCTCCATGTGTTTGTCTGTCTTCCTCTTTCTCTTTTACCCTCGAGTTCTCAGAAAAAGATCTGCCTTGTAAAGCAGTCAACATGATTCCTCAATGTGTCCCATATTCATGGCTACAATCTTAACCTTTAAATACGGCCTGCACCAATACACAAACAAAATAACGTCAATGCTGACGGTAGTGAGAAAACCCTTACATTAAAATACTGCAGTAAGGACGCTGGGTCGGGGAAAGGTCTCATTTTAGTGGAACAAAGGGGAACATTAGAAAGCCGAGAGCTAATAAAATTTCAAATAATACTAATTACATTCGATGAGAGGTTTGAACTCTGAAACTGCAAGTGGTTTATTTAGACGTGCAGCACCTTCGAGTGCGTTTAGGCTGGCACAGGTGTAATAATCGTTGACAGGTGTTTGTTAGTGTGTGTGTGTGTGTGTGTGTGTGTGTTCACTATCTGGTGATTAGTGTATACCAGCAGTACGCAACCCAGAAGCTATGGAAACTACATTGAAACACTGAACTTTAATATGATCTACCTTGATACACTGATACATCATACGATCTACCTTGTTACACTGATCTCTCATACGATCTACCTTGTAACACTGATCTCTCATACTATCTATCTTGAAACACTGATCTCTTATACGATTTATCTTGAAACAATGATCTCTCATACGTCTACCTTGATACACTGACCTCTCATACGTCTACCTTGATACACGGATCTCTCAAACGATCTACCTTGATACACGGATCTCTCAAACGATCTAACTTGATACGCTGATCTCTCATAGGACCTACCTTAAAACGCTGATCTCTCATACGATCTACCTTGATACACTGATCTCTCATGTGATTTCCATTAAAACACTAATCTCTTATACGATCTACCTTAAAACACTAATCTCTCATACGATCTACCTTAAAACACTGATCACTCTCATACGATCTACCTTAAAACATTGATCTCTCCCAGACGATCTACCTTAAAACACTAATCTCTCATACGATCTACCTTAAAACACTGATCACTCTCATACGATCTACCTTAAAACATTGATCTCTCCCAGACGATCTACCTTAAAACACTAATCTTTCATACGAACTACCTTAAAACACTGATCACTCTCATACGATCTACCTTAATACATTGATCTCTCCCAGACGATCTACATTAAAACTGATCTCTCTCATACGATCTACCTTAATACACTGATCACTCTCATACAATCTACCTTAAAACACTGATCTCTCATATGATCTACCTTAAAACACTGATCTCTCTCATATGATCTACCTTAAAACACTGATCTCTCATATGATCTACCTTAAAACACTGATCTCTCATATGATCTACCTTAATACACTGATCACTCTCATACGATCTACCTTAAAACACTGATCTCTCATATGATCTACCTTAAAACACTGATCTCTCTCATATGATCTACCTTAAAACACTGATCTCTCATATGATCTACCTTAAAACACTGATCTCTCTCATATGATCTACCTTAAAACACTGATCTCTCATATGATCTACCTTAAAACACTGATCTCTCATATGATCTACCTTAAAACACTGATCTCTCATACGATCTACCTTAAAACACTGATCTCTCTCATATGATCTACCTTAAAACACTGATCTCTCATATGATCTACCTTAAAACACTGATCTCTCTCATATGATCTACCTTAAAACACTGATCTCTCATATGATCTAAATTAAAACACTGATCTCTCATATGATCTACCTTAAAACACTGATCTCTCTCATATGATCTACCTTAAAACACTGATCTCTCTCATATGATCTACTGTTGAAGGGTAAGATGCGTTTTACATCTGGTGAAGCATGTAAGAAGGAGTCATACCTTGTTGATCAATGTTCCATGTAATTATTAATAAAGAAGCTATAGAATTCTGGCCATCGAATTGCTTCTGTCTGTTCATTGTTTCGTTCAATTATTCCTTGTTGTGCCTTTGATGGTATATTACGCGAATGGGGGTTTAGAATCTTGTGAACATAATAATTCTTCAATTGTGAACTTCAATTGACGTGATAAGTCCTTTATCGAGTCCAAATATTTTTAATGTACATTTTACACGTAAAACAATCCATATAAGTTTGATCATGAAATATTATATATCATATTTGAATCCTATATCGAATAAGCTATCTATGCATGTCAGTCCTTGTCCAGTAATATGAATTACTATAGGCAGAACGTCATAACTATATGTACGCGCAGTTGGTGATCCCAACGGCCGACAGTGAGATTATGCGTCTGGCAACTATAAAACTAATAAGGACTGTTAATTCATCCCGTCCTAGGTTTAGTCAATTACTAACCTGTAACATTTCATCTCTTTTCATAATAACAGTGGACTGACCCATGTCCATACTTAAATACAGCATAACTGTGCGGCACTCCATGCCCGACACTAGAAGAACATAAGGACACGTCTTTACAGCTCGACGGTCATACAAGAAAGGGTCCCGTCTCTTGGTCACGGTGCGTGACCTACCAACGCTAACACGTCATAGCATTCAATAGTCTAATAATATTTTACATTATATTAAATGCTGTAACCCCTAAAATTACATGCTGCCAACCTCTAGCAGACGACTGCAATAAACTACCGTAACAATTCCCTGTCCAACGGGGGAAAAAAAATCTATTCGATAGATTTTTTTTTTCATAACTTATCTAAGTAAATAATCTCAAAAATTTAACAAAAATGCGACATATGGCCTACGATGTTCTGTCTAGAACAGTGTCGTGGTCATGTCGACTAACTAACAGTCATATAATATACTAACGATCATGTTATACATAAATGTTACATTAGCTAAAAGAAAATGTCGAATGTTAATATTTAATTACTCAATTAAAGTTAAAGTCTGTCGTAATGAAATGTCATGTCAAGACTAATCTAACTAATTAAAATTAAACTAATTAATTATATTAAATGTGTATTAGGAATCAAGTTATTGAAAATCTAATGCAAGAAAATGAAAGACGATGTCATGAGAAAAGAAAAGAAAAAGAAAAAACCAAATGAGAAGTAAAGTAGGGAAAGAAAATAACGTATAAATTTAACTTAGTTATGTGTGTTTGACAATAATTATATGTGTTAAGTGGTTAATACCTATCTAACTTAACTAACTAAATAATAAACTAGTATGTAATGTGTCAACATAATTATCAAGTATGCAATATAATTATGTAATTCATAATTACATCTAAGAATATTATCTAAGAATTGTGTGAGCTTTCTTTTCTTTCTTTCATTTTTTTCATATTTCATTTTTTTATCTTTTACTCACATTTCATTTTAATTTCCATTACTTTAACTACTAAGTTAAAATTAATTAACATTGGACATGACGATCCATCCGTAGTCCTGATCCTTGTGAATTCCCATTAGACAAAACTGTTCAAGTGTTCTGATTCAGAATAAATGTAGATCTTCTTAATGTCCAATAATTCATGTCACATACCAAAATTAGTTCGACTGGACTTCACGTAATATTTCCGAAGTTGTTTCAAATAGTTTTATCCTGAATGGACACAAACCAAAGTCCCGGCGTAAATACGAACACATTGTCTCTTGATTTTGGTTTATTTCGTATAACGTATGTCTCTAATAATTATTTATTTGCATTGTCGTCGAAGGTTCATCTCCATGTCGAGAGTGCAACGATAGGATTTAGTCTCTTGTGAAACGTAATTTCGGTTGTTGTATTCCAAGAGTGTCAGTATTAATCACTCGACATCCAGAGGATTTCTGGAGAGTGCGTCTGCGACGATGTTCTCTGTTCCTGAAATATGCTCAATTGTAAAGTTGAACGGCTGAAGAAGAATGGCATATCTTGTCAGCTTCGGGCTCTTGTGATTAGCACGACGTAGTGATGCCACCGCCTTCTGATCCATCTGGATCACGAAGGGTGCACCCAGTAGAAATTTTTCAAGTTTGGTTATCGCCCATATAACAGCCAGTAACTCCCTGTCGACGGTGGAGTATTTGACTTCTGGTGGCTTAAGTTTCCGTGAGACGTACAATGTGGGATGGAGGACGTCATCATGGTACTGGAGCAAACAAGCGCCAATTCCGTAATTACTCGCATCTGTACGGAGGATAAACTTTTTGGAAGCATCAGGTAGTCTCAAAATAGGTGGATGTGAGAAGATATCAATTATTTTACGAAATATTTTATCACATTCACCAGTCCATGTCACCTTCACTGGCATGTCTTTTTTTAACAGTGATGATAAAACAGCCGTGATAGATGACAAGTTAACTTATGCTGTATTGGGCTGAGCATAGTTAATACCAATAACCACATTACTGTTTCTTGTAGGCATGGTAAAAACCAAATAAGACAGAAAACATGTGTACAAATTTGAAGATGTCAAGAAACAAAAAATGTTTTTCGAGAAGAAAAAATCAATAAATAAATCTATATTAGGATAGATGATTATGAAAGAACAGAAATGATGACTGACAATGCTGAGTCATCAAAGACATGAGATGATAACACCAAGTGTCAATAGCTAATATCTGCGCGAAACAGAATTAGGTACCATCTGTAAATGGAGAGAACGGTGATGAAAGTAAACACCATTGTCACGCTCGACAACCATGCGAGCGCCTCCATTGGTACTGAAAGTAACTAACGCCTAACCATACTTGTAATTGGTAGGCGGCAACAGACGCACAAACTTAACGTCTGCAGTATAGCTAAGAAAATTGCCTAGTGACTGCCATGTAGTACCTCGTGGCAGATTACGCACTAGAATGGTGCGAGAAAATGCACCTTCAGCTATTTAAGTAGTACTATTGTCATGAAGATGTGAAGAAGGGTAATGTGTATGTTTAGTCACATGTAATTTATTTATTCTCATCGATGTAGTATTTTTATTCAATGTTGTATCACACTGATGGAACTTAGTACGATACCCATCAGTATGTAAAGCAGTAGGTTTGACGCATGTCGCTGACCCCTGCTTGTTAGGCAAAGTGAGAACTTTGCTGACAGCTTGATTTGTTTTAATCCTATCATCTAGGTTCATGATAACCCTAGCATTATTATTTTCATTAGGAAAATCCTGTCCCTTTTTCTCAACTTCAAAAGGTTTCTTAGGATCCGTTTCAATCTGATCCTGCCGCCAAGATTTATTTCCAGAATTTGCAGTATTCTGTTGTCGAGGGAAGGTGTACTTGCCTCGAAATGATTTCCTAATCTTCGCTGGGTGTGTTGATACCTTAGTATCACCCATAATATTGACGGCATGTCGTGTAATAGGTTTATCATCCTTTCTATTGAACACTATTTTCTTACTCAATACGACATCCAATAAACCATCAACTCTTTTTCTCAATCTAACAGATTCCGAATTTAGTAATGTAATCTGCTGCCTCTGCCTTTTATTCATTTTATACAAGTTAGTGTTTATATTCTTCTCATTATCCCATGAAGAATCGAGTGTGATCAATGCTGTTGACAGTTCATAGATCTGTTGTTGTGTTTTCCTATCCAGTTCAGAATATCTCTGTTTCTCATTCAAGAGTAACTCTTCTAATGCAGTCACTTTGTCATCAATGAGACAATCATCACTCATGGATGAAGTATTATTGTCCTTGTGAGATTCAATATCACCATTCTCACCTCCTGATTTAAACTTAACATACTCCAAGATCAAAGATTCATGATCGGACCTCAACTTGTCAAATTTTAATCTCAAATTATCAAATAAACCCCTAACTGTCTCATTACTTCTCTGAGATTCAATAATAAATTTATCATTCTCTTCACGCAGTAGTTCCAATTCATGCGTGGAAAAGTTCACCTTACCTATCTGGTCATCCAACATCTGTTTCAAGGAGGTCACCTCATCCTCTAACTCTTTCTTCTGACTAAGAGAGAAGTCATGAAATTTAGTATTATCTTCCATCAACACCGTCATTTTATTCTTTAATACAGCATTTTCAAAATCTAAAGCTAACAACCTCTTCTCATATTCCTCTTTTTGCTGTATTAGTTCATTAGTAAGGGTAATCTCCCTACCCTTATGCTTTGTTATGGTTTTCTTTAACTCGTTCAACTCAACACTACTATAGTCCCGAGTAGTCATTTTACTTTCCTCATAAAAAAATAGTGGATAATAATTTATAAAGTCTCACTGCTTTCTCCTGTGAAGGGCTATATCCACACCTATGCCAAGCGAAGTCCTTAAGATCCTGACTCATTTGAATTAAAAAATGTTCTATGACATATTCCTCACAGCTACAACCCCCCAAACGTAATCTATCTCCCTCCCGGAGAAAATGATAAAAAATATCCATAGTAACTATACATATGACTCCCTGAATCAATCTATTTATATATACAATAATGTATGGTTACTCCATATAACCAATCAACCACTTATCATGTTCCCTTACACTAATTGTAAGTTCAAAATTTATCTTCACTTAACAATTATGGGTATCGTCCCAATATAATTAGATTATTCAGTCAATGATATGTGCTAAGTCAGAATGTAGTACTGGGAAAATGTACTAGTGAACATGTAATATGTCTGTCATATTCAAGGCAGACCATAAATTTATATTTAATTATCAATATCTATTATATTATTATGCCCTAGTCATCATATCCAAAGTGCATCACTAGTGTGTTGAACCACTACTGCAAATTGATGCAAAGCCCATGACTCATTCTCAAATTTCAAAAAAAATTAATTAAATTCAATTATAATCTTATTATTAAACAAATGATAATATTAGTATTATATGAATAATGTATGAGATGAAGACAAACAAAACAATTCATCAACCAAGGATTACAACATAGCAGGACAATACCAAAGTGACTTTTTCACAAATAAAAATGAATTTATAAACTAAGCAGAACAAGCGGAAGTACCATACGAAAGAAGGAAGGTCAAGGATTGACCTAAGGCGAGATTGAACTCAATCTAGGACAGAATACATGAAAAAAAATGAATGCAAAAAGTAATGACGTCACAAGACTCATAGACAGACTTTAAAATATACATATTCATAAATAAAAGATAGTCAGGTCAGGATTGACGAGATAGGTTACCAACATGATACAAAACTGAATAAAATAAAACTGAATATGATCAAATACACCATTAACACAGACTAGACCAATGTCTTAAACTGTTTGCTCCTCGTTGATATATATATAACGATTGTCCATTTCTTGGTCATTTTAGATCTTGTCATTTTCATCAAACTGGGTTTACGCTGAAGGTTGTCGTTTGATCGTTAGGCATGTACGCACAATTGTATGACGTCAGCTTGACCTTAGTGGTAACTATGTATCTGCATCATAGGTCACGTTTCGGCATATCACGTGATTGTTAGACAAACGTAAACAGTTCTTTAAAATTTGCGAAAAATTTGATTTGGTTCCTTCGATCCCCAAGCACTGGCGACCAGTTGTTGAAGGGTAAGATGCGTTTTACATCTGGTGAAGCATGTAAGAAGGAGTCATACCTTGTTGATCAATGTTCCATGTAATTATTAATAAAGAAGCTATAGAATTCTGGCCATTGAATTGCTTCTGTCTGTTCATTGTTTCGTTCAATTATTCCTTGTTGTGCCTTTGATGGTATATTACGCGAATGTGGGTTTAGAATCTTGTGAACATAATAATTCTTGAATTGTGAACTTCAATTGACGTGATAAGTCCTTTATCGAGTCCACATATTTTTAATGTACATTTTACACGTAAAACAATCCACATAAGTTTGATCATGAAATATTATATATCATATTTGAATCCTATATCGAATAAGCTATCTATGCATGTCAGTCCTTGTCCAGTAATATGAATTACTATAGGCAGAACGTCATAACTATATGTACGCGCAGTTGGTGATCCCAACGGCCGACAGTGAGATTATGCGTCTGGCAACTATAAAACTAATAAGGACTGTTAATTCATCCCGTCCTAGGTTTAGTCAATTACTAACCTGTAACATTTCATCTCTTTTCATAATAACAGTGGACTGACCCATGTCCATACTTAAATACAGCATAACTGTGCGGCACTCCATGCCCGACACTAGAAGAACATAAGGACACGTCTTTACAGCTCGACGGTCATACAAGAAAGGGTCCCGTCTCTTGGTCACGGTGCGTGACCTACCAACGCTAACACGTCATAGCATTCAATAGTCTAATAATATTTTACATTATATTAAATAGCAATAGAGACCGCAGTCAGCGACTCATAGCTTGACTGCCTGCGTCAGGACCAGCGAACCAGAGCTGGTCAAGACCGTGCTCCACCTCCACGTGGTGGTCCTGGAAACAGTCTGCAGCAATGCAGGCTGGCTGAGCGAGTACGGATCGCAATGGGAAGATAAACCCGGTCCTAAAAAATGCCGTGCAGAAATCGGATGTGTCGACCGAAAGGTGCAGATATCACAGCTACGTTGGAAACAGACACAACGCAACCACCGTCCTTTTCAGGGCGAACGAAGAAGAAGAAGAAGAAATGCTGTAACACCTAAAACTACATGCTGCCAACCTCTAGCAGACGACTGCAATAAACTACTGTAACATCTACCTTAAAACACTGATCTCTCATATGATCTACCTTAAAACACTGATCTCTCATATGATCTACCTTAAAACACTGATCTCTCATACGATCTACCTTAAAATCCGGTTCTCTCTGATATGATCTACCTTAAAACACTGATCTCTCTCATACGACCTACCTTAAAACACTGATCTCTCATATGATCTACCTTAAAACACTGATCTCTCTCATACGATCTACCTTAAAACACTAATCTCTCTCATACGATCTACCTTAAAACACTGATCCATCATACGATCTACCTTGACAAAATCAGGTATATTTTCAGGTATCTGACTATTTGAAATTAGTGTAATATAAATGTAACGGAGCGTCCTCTTGACAGAGAGGTTAGAGCGATAGTCTCTCACGACAAAAGGTGCCAGGTTTGATTCACGGTACCGACGCACTCCAGTCTACCAAGCTGTACATGGGTACCTGACTGCTCGTGATGTAAGAAAGGAAAAGTCAGCGAGAACAGAACTGATCACCTCATCTCTCTATTCAGGACCCAGTATAGTAAAGTCTCTAACACTTCATTCCTCTACGGCAGTATATGCTATTGAACTACTTTTACCTTTTTAAATGTAACGTGTAGTCCCGGGGGGGGGGGGGTCTCTGAAGAGTCACAGACAGAATAACACTACTTCTCCCTCAGGCATGTCGTAGAAGGCTACTAAAATGAGGTTAAGCATGAGGCAGGCAACTTCATCTTGTAAAATGAATTGCTACAGAATGTTGACAACTGTTTGTTTTGTATTTGTGGGTGTGTCTCTAGATGGTATAGACATCAGATGTCATCTCCAGCTCTCCCCGAGTTCATACTTTCATTAATGCAAATGTCTCACGTGCGATTATGGTTTACATGCTTATACATTTTCTGTCACTCACTTGATCAAGCAACAATAACTGAGTTGAAAACATAACGTGAACGATGCAACTCAGTTCAAATCTATTTTAAGCAGTCTGTAACACTGGCCAACGGTTCTCCACATTTATTATGAGGGTACTCAAGATGAACATGGCATGGTAATGATATAAATAAATAAATATATTTATATAGGCACACAGCTTCCAATTGTGCTTCGTTTCTATCAGGACGTTAAAACCAAGTCCGTATTCAACATGGCCCTTAAACACGTACATTCAGTGCTTGGCCTTTAATACGTACAGTCAGTTAACTACTGACTCACACGACTAGCTATTCCACTAGTCAGTAAAAAGTCACTGGGAAAAAAAACCAGGGTCTCCCCTATCACGTGATACCTCCCACGTATCTCACATTTTCACTATATTTTATGGGAGTGCTCTGCTGTGCACAAACACAACCGTGAGTGCTAAATACAACCTGCTCTGCACCGCACAGCCGCTCCCAACACAGAAACCAATGATGCATGTCCGTGTTCTGGAATTCTCAGGGTAAGAGAGGTATAAGAATACCAAAGAACATATAGAGAAGAAAACTGGACAGAACAGGTCAATGCTTGGTACAGGCTGTCGTAGATTTTTGATAGGGGAATTAAGACTTGGGTTGGTCCCTTCTGAATAGATTAGAATAAGTGATAGTCACAGTGAGAAGTAGTAATAGCAATAGATTCCCACGAGTGAGATGGTAGAATGTGATCAAGAGGCTGTCTCTGAGATCGAGAAATCTTCTCTCTCTCTCACCTATCTTCTACGACAGCTTTCGAGGAGTCAGACAGTCTGAACACACATATATATATATATTAATATATCTCTAACCACTCACGTGCACGCTCATACAAGACGACAGTTATACGTACAGCCGTAGGGAAACTATAACAAATGATTATATAAATATTCTAGAACGAGCTAACCAACACGCTGATTAATTTCAAGAGAAATTTTAATTATCATCTAAAATTTCTTCACAACACATAGAAATTACATCAAAGCGTATACACATAGTCATAAAAAACAAGGGAATTGCTACAAGAAATGATAGACCCACCGTTAGATCTTATCCCTCGAGGTATGCCCACAGTCCTGTTGGAAGAAAGTGATAGCCCCAAGGAAACAAGGATACATAGGATTAGGTCTAATATTTCCCCTTCTTAAGGTATGAACAGACTTGATATCTCTGCTCTATTTTTAAGGGAAATAAGATTAGCAATACTAGCCTACAGAAAGTTAAGACAGCAAATGGGTGCCCAATTACAACAATAAAGAAATCACTCCGTCCTGCATTCACTTTATTCATTCAGCCGAGCACACGTGCACATGTTCATACTCACAGCTTAGATAGCCACTTCTGGTAATACAATTTTTAGGACATTCACCTACAGACTCGTCAAGGGCAGTCTTTGACCAAGAAATCCCCAGTTCCAAAAAGACAGGATGAATTCTCTGCTTCCGGGAACGACTCCTTGGGTGTTCTTATTTTTCGGATGTCTGTTTAGGTCACATTAAAATTGTCCAGGCACGAAACATTAACAACGAGCACAGTGTCAATAGCTTAGGTTTCTAGAATTGAGGAATGTCAGATCGGTGTCTACTTTCAGGAAAGGACTATATTTGGTCACCACACCACTAGTCGAAACTCCGTCGGAATGTTACTGACGTTAATATGTTACTTGCCACAACGGCTAAATTTGTACATAGAGTTTGTGCAGAAAATCTGATCTGGCTCAAAGGCCCAGTATAAAACATTTATTCTTTAATAAAACCCGTTAGTGAGAGTGGTACTCTGTCTATTTATGAAGACACACGCACTGTCAGACAGATGTTAACTTGTAAACCCACGTGGTTAAAAGATAAAAATGTTTATGTTTCTCACACGTATGTCTATGTACTAAACGCCGGCAAAATTTGGGTTAACCCCAGTTTTCACTCAACACAGATCTACTAAGAACTTAAACCACTTCGACCAAACTAAATGCCATCTCTATTAACAGAGATTCTTAGGAATCAAACGAAGGCTTGTTCTAGTCTTGACTGCGAAGTTACTGAGTGAATTAAGTCTCAAACTCTCGTTTAAGATATATGAAACACACACAAAGAATGTGCCCTATTTCCAAAACCACGCAATCTCTCGTCTTTCCTAACACTTACGTAACTTAGACGCATGCCGTAAGTGCCACCGGTGCGTCTTCCCACCTACGTTAACAAACTGACCGAGAAGCGTGCGTGTCATGGAAAAACCCAGACTATATGTCTCATTCCCGAGTGCTGCTTGAGTGTCATATCACACTTCACTATGAGAGAAACGTTAGTGTCAGGTGAAAATGCTAGACGGTATAACACCTAGCCTGACGAAACGCCCGTGACATGAGAACAGTACAGACGCCTGTCTGCTATCTCTGTCTGCCCAGACGAGTATTCACACGTTCTATCGTCCACTGACGTCTAATGCAATAGAATGGATTTAAACGCTCTCTCTCTCTTTCTCTCTCTCTCTCTCTCTCTCTCTGACACGTTATGTCATAAATGCGTTTACCAGTATGGGAAAGAAAATATTTTTCGCAAACGAATGGATGCGAAAAATACAGGAAAAAGGTAAAGAGTGATAATAAAAATAGAGGATACGGGTGAAAGAAAAAGAAGAGGATATAGGCAATTTAATGATCATAAAACCTCTGTGACACAGGCTTCCTGCAAGAGTACCAGCTTTAGTGGTGTTTCCATGCTTTGTAAGGGACTCAAACTAAAATAATAATGATGTGTCACTTGTATCTCTACCAGGCGATCTACTTTCTGCAGGTTTGTCATCAAATGTGAAATGTGAAATGTCGTCAAATGTGAAACAAATTCACACAAAATAATATTTTACTTAACTTCACTTAAGATAATATGGGCCTAACACCATATTCTCAATATGCCTCAATGGGCGTGTAACGGGTTCCTTTACCTTTACCTCAAGTTCACTTGAAAGAAAAGATTATCTTGCTTTGTTGTGGACTTCCAAAACGAATGGCTACTCTGAAAAATCTCCGTAGAAACCTCGAATCTTTAAGAAATGGTGTGGATCTCCTGTCATGATCATGTAACGGTAAGCGACAATGAAGGAGCTGACAGTCTAGCTTCAAGAACACCTATAGTAGGTACATTGGATATAGACAAGGGAAAGATACTGAAGACATTCAATGATCGCCTATTAGAGAATAACAATGCAATCGATGAATCATCAAGGCTAAGATTGCCAGAGTTTGGCATTCGGCATAAGACCAACAGGGATGAACGTATGAGAGGATGCAGCCGGTGTATATCCAACCAGCGCGCAACAGACACAATTAGCCTTCATACCCTTCGACGTTTGCTGAGGGAGATTGAGTCTCTGTGGGTTTGCCCAGAGTGCAATGATGTCGATTCTGATTAACAACAACAACAACAGCACTTCACGAATTAAGGGAATTTTAGTTACCTGGTTCGTGGGTTTTCACTGGGACTCTATGTAACACCGACAAATGTTTGTTTAATAAACAAAATGTTCATTTTATTGAAAAACTCTATGGAGATAGAAGAAATAGCCTAAAGTTGCCCACTGTTTTCTTTGTTTTTTGTTTTTTTTTGTTTTTAAAGACTATCTTCATTGCACACGGACAACTCCATCAGTGCTCCGATCTCCTCTCTTAGATCACACAAGGAGGATCTCAGCACAGTGCAAGAACTCTATAGCACCGGCGAGAATCCCAATGTGTGTATATAGCAATTACACATTCTATAAATATTTTTGTGGCGGGTAGGTCTCTAATTTTTAAATTTTGCCAAGGCAGCGGCCTTACGGCCTACTCTTGACCGTTTGCAACTGCCGTGGGATTTTTAAGGTGCGGAACTTGCACACGGGACCTCCTATTTTTTCACCCTTCTCCGAGAAGGTTAGACATTCGATCTCACTACCCAGGAGACCGGGGAGTATGACGTCATTAGGACCACTAGTTCTGAAAAAAACATTTCCATAAATTATATTCAATCTACTGGGAATCGAACCCGGTACCCATAGAATTCGAGGCGGACGCCGTTCCTCTTACCCACTTTGACCCCTACAACTTTCTTTGAAAATATTCAGCTAGACGTCTGAGAGTGTACACAGAAGAAAAATTTTGTTTTACCGGTGTCATTTTGCTTTTCACTCCTGATATGCAACTTCTAGCTACTGGTATTGTCATGCTTAGGTATTTCCATCTATTACTTTGTTTTAAAACGCTCCATTTACCTAGTGCATTCTCAGTGACCACCTGTCAGCTCCACAAGAAGTATAGCAAACTGATGCCAAGTCTTCCTGTCCCGTGCCATCAGCTCAAGGTCTTTACATGCCTTTGCTATTACCATGTCTTGTCTCCAGTTCTCTTCTCTGTGTGTTCTTCTATCTTCCTCTACCTCTCTTACCCTGAGGACTCCAGAACTGTCTTGTATTGCTATCAACAGGTTTGTTTCCTCAATCCGTGTTCTATTCTGTACATCTCTAGCGTCTTCTTCTCGTCTCGTGTTCCACTGGTACTTGTTGTCGTAAAGTCTGGATTACAACTCGCCATTCATACCAAAACGGCACACCATACTAATAAAAGTGAATGCTAGACGGACCAATGAAACGGCATCCTTATTCACGTATGTTTACAAAATTATTAGGCATCTAACATGGCCGGTCTCCAAATCTGTGTTACCGTGTTGGGTTTGGAAATAAACTATACAATTATGAGCGAAGTACTGCATGGAAGAGGTCAGTAATTCCATAATGGGACTGTTCCTTTATAAGAATGTGCAAAGATTTCCACGGAAAGTGTTATACTAACGGAGAAATTATGAGTGGAGTGCATCGAGACATCAGGCAAGTCGAAAATGTTGCTGTTTAGGCTGCGCCTATGAAAAGATGGACGAAGTAAAGGAAACGACAATTATCTAGATAGATAAAGAATAAGCCAGAGCGAAACTTTAAGCCTAAGATGAAGGAAATCGGTCCAGGGATAAAGAAGATATGAATATTTCTAATTTTCCATAAATGCACAACTTGACAAAATTATGCCTGCATTTGAGGACACGAACATACTTCAGTCTTATTGTTCTTCGAACCGCTCGGCCATGACCCATATAAGGACGTGCCCACCGTCAAATGCTTGCCACAAAAAATCAAACTACAGCGAGAGCGCAAATTCTGTCAATGAGACTCCGTTGCCTTCTGCATCTGAGAGCAGACTGAATAGTCATTAACAGCTTGACTGTAAGTACTTGAGGGTAAGAAAGAATGTATAAATTTATGTATTTCTAATTAATTAATCAAATTGTGCCTTAGGAAGTGTATAACTGTGTTATAAACCACTGTGAAATTATTGGAAGCAATCCAAGCCTGTGTATATTCAAATAAATTGAGAATGGAAGCGGAAAGTGTGTTGATGGTTTTAGAAATGCATTTTTAAAAAATATTTCTTGAAGGAATGAACTAAACACAAGGAACGAAGGAAAGAATGATTGTACTTGATGTATTGAAGTAAATATCATATTACTTTGTGATTTCTACATGGCCTGATTAATTTAGGGAAGCGAATCATGGACAGATAGCTGTAACCAATGAAATGGATAAATATTGTATTCACAGTAAAATAAATTGTGTTATTGCTGATTTATTATGCCATGTGCGTCTACCTGCACATTGTCTGAAACTGTCTCTTATCACCTACATCTGTGGTAGAGAGATAAAGGTAGACAATACAGTGGTTAACCAATTATATTTCAGGTTACATCCTGTAACCAACGTGTACCTTTAAGGAGCCAGACTCAACTGAAGGGGCTAGTGGTGCAAGAGCCCTATAAGTCTAGAGGGACAGCAACATAGTTACCTTGATGCCTGGAAGAATCACATCTGACAGTTTCTTTCCAGAGCAGTATTGTGAAAAACTCCAAGACGAGAAGTGAAGATAAGTGGCCTTACAAGGCTACTGACCAGTGTATAATCAGCAATACCACTATAATTCAAATAAGACAGTATGATGAAAAGTCAGTGCATCTGGGTAGACAAATTCATAAATCAGTGATTGACTTTATTTCATAGTAACTGTGAAGAATTCTTATTGATCCTAAATAAAGACAGTCTACAACGAGATTAAGTTCAGCCAGGAAAGGAGAACTGTCCTTAGAAATTTACAGACTGTAGATAGTTGTGAATATTTGACAAGTGATTTTATTAATTTTGAGTTCTGTGAAAATTTCACAAAGAAAAGAAAACTTGTACAAAATAAATTTTAAATTATCCTAACAGACTTACTTGAATTATTCAAGTTAAATTACCTTTCTTGTTGGTTAATAATTTATTTCAATACCCCTAGCAGAGCCATAACAACATTTTTTTTATTTTAACCAGCGGCACTAGGGCTTTCAGCCCTTCGGCCCAATGACATGTCATTGCGAGGCTGGGGAACCTGAGGACTTTCCTTCCAACCCGGTCAGGAGCTTCGCTCCTTCCCATCCACAGAGGGTTTATCACAGGAGCCGTTCAGGTTATTCAGTCAAATTTCCGGTCGGAAACATTCCTTCAAACGCTGACGCCCGGGTTTGAACCATGAACACCTGGTCGCCAGTACAACGCCGAAGCCATTACACCAGCGCGGCTCCCCATAACAATATTAACAGAGGAAGATCTTGAGAGGAGCATTTAGGAACCTAGGATAATAATCTATCATCATACCTAGGAACTTGTACAGCTTGATCTGACCTTTGATGTCAATACACCCTTACTCTTTTCAGAGAGGGATTTTTTCTTATAAGACCAGTCTAGTAAATGGCACTTTCCTGGTATAACTTGATATAACTTTGTGTCCAGGATATCTTTCATCTAAAAACTATAGTAACCTCTTGTGACACTTCTCTGGTTCCAGTCATCAATTCCACATTAGTGATCTTGTCATCTCTTGTTCCACTGGTACTTGTCTGGTTCTTGTCATCAGTTCCACATCGTCATGAATTCTGATTCACAACACGTCATTCATACCAAAACGGTACGTCATACTATATAACAGTGTATGCTAGACGGACCAATGAAACAGCATCTTATTCGCTTTGCTTACAATAGTATTAGGCATCTGAACATGGCCGGACTCAAATCTGTGTAACCTTGTTGGAATTGGAGGTAAACTACAGAATTATGAGCGAAGTACCGCATGGAAGAGGTCAGTAATTTTACAATAGGACTCTTCCTGGATAAGAATGTACAAAGACTTCCACGAAAAGTATTATAATAACAGAGAAAATTTGAGTGCAATGCATCGAGACATCAGACAAGTCAAAAATTTTGCTGTTTAGGCTGCGCCTATGAAAAGATGGACAAAGGAAAGGAAAGACAATTATCTAGAAAGATAAAGAATAACTCAGGGCGCACTTTTAAGCCTAAGATGAAGGAAATCGGTCCAGGAATAAAAAAGATATTAAGATTCCTAATTTTCCATAAATGCACAACTCGACAAAATTATGCCTGCATTTGAGAAGCAAACACACGTCAGTCTTACTGCTTTCCTCGACATTCGGCCGTGACCTATATAAAGACTTGCCCTCTTTCGAAAGGAGGCCACAAAATTTTCAAACTACATTAAGAGCGCCAGTCTGTCGGTGAGACTTCCGTTGCCTTCTGCATCTGAGAGCAGACTGTATGACCATTAACAGCTCGACTGTATGTACTTGAGGGTAAGAAAGAATGTATAAATATATATATTTCTAATTAATTAATCAAATTGTGCGTTAGGAAGTGTAAAACTGTGTTATACACCACTGTGTAATTATTGGAGGCAAATCAATCATGTGTATATTCAGATAAATTGAGAATGGAAGCGAAAAGTGTGTTCATAGTTTTAGAAAAGCATTTAAAGAATTATTTCTTGAAGGAATGGAACACACACCAGGAACAAAGGAAAGTATGAAAGGAATTGCATTACTTTATTGATTAAGATATTACATAGTATTTTCCACAAGGCCTAATAACTGTATGGATGCGAATCATGGACAGATAGTTGTAACCAAGGAATTGGAGAAAGAGTATATTCACAGTGAACTAGATTGTGTTTTTACTGATTTGTTATGTCCTGTGCGTCTACCTGCACACTGTCTAAAACTGTCTCTCATCCCCTACATCTGTGATAAAGAGGTACAGATAGACAGTACTTTGGATAACCAACTGTTTTTCAGGTTACATCCTGTAAAAAACGTACACCTTTAAAGAGCCAGCTACAACTGTAGGATCTAGTGGTGCGAGCGCCCTTTAAATTCATAGGGACAGCCAACCAGTACCTACTGCCTGGTGGAAACACATCTTTCAGTTTCTATCCAGAACATATTGTGAAGGACTCTAAGACAAGAAGTGAAGATGGCTACTTACCATACAAGGCTATACTGTCCAGTGTATCACCAGCTGTACCACAATCTATTGCCTAAGACAGTATGATGAAAAGTCAGTGCATCTAGATAGGCAAAGTTATTGATCAGTGATTGACTTATTTCATTAACTCTGAAGAGCTCTTGGTGAACCTAACTAAAGACAGTCTACAACAAGATTGACATCAGCCAGGAAAGAATTACTGTCCTTAAAAATTTTCAGACATTTTTCACAAAGAAAAGAAAACTTGTACAAAATAAATTGTAAATTTTACCAACAGACTTACTTGGATTATTTAAGTTAAGTTTCAGTTCTTGTTGGTTAATAGTTTAGTTTAATACCCCTAGCAGAGCCTAACATATATAAACAGAGGAAGATCTCGAGAGGAGCATTTAGAAACCTAGGATAATACACTATCATCATACCTAGGAACTTATACAGCTTGATCTTACCTTTGATGTCCATACACCCTTACTCTTTTCCGAGAAGGGGGTATTTCTTATAAGACCAGTCTCCTATCTGCCACTATCCTGGTATCACCCGATACAACTTTGTGTCCGGGATATCTTTCTTTCAAAACTATACTTCCCTCTCGTGACACACATTAGTAATCTTGCCATCTCGTGTTCCACTGGTACTTGTCTCGTTCTTGTCATCAGTTCCACATCAGTGATCTTGTCATCAGTTTCATATTAGTGATCTTGTCATCTCTTGTTCCACTGGTAATGACTTCTGTCTTTCTCCTATTTAGGCTAAGACCTTTTTATTCATTTTGTGTAACTGTTAATCCAAATATTTCCTGCAACTCGTCTTCACTATTTGCTATCAAGATTGTATCATCGGCATATCTTATTTATATTATGTCCACCAACTGATAATCCTGATAAGTCCTCTGTCGATACACCTTGAATAGATCAGGTGATAGTATTAATCCCTACTTAACAACCAGTTTTATTCACTGCAATATTCCTATTTGGCTGCCACAACATGTCTGGATAAAGCAGCCCTTGGGTCAGGCATGTATAATTGAAAACTATTGATTTTCTGTTTCAAGAACCCTTAAGTTCATATTCAAGCCAATACGATGAATTTAAAAGAAAACGTAGTGTTTTCTTTTCGTTAAACTTTTCACAGTTTGGTTTGGTTTTTAAGGACCATTAGTCTTCCGATCTCCTCCCTTAGATCACAAGGAGGATCTCAGCTCAGTGCACGAATATCGTAGCACCGGCGAGGATTTAAATGTGTGTAAACAGGAATCACACATGTTGTAAATATTTCTGTGGTGTGTTGTCGTAAATTGTGAGAAGATAGGACTGAGATATTTTATGGTCCCGCTGGAGCAGAGGTGATAGTGACAGTTATGTGAAAGGGAGGTGTAAGAAATAGTATTGTTTCACGAGGAGGGGTAAACGTGTAGGGAAAAGGTGATAGTGTAGAGAGAAAAAGGCAGTCTTGGATTGAGTAATTGCTCTAATCCAGCCTATCTTACGACTCTATTTAACTTTCAGACGCCCTTACTCTACTTGTACAACATACAAGGTACACGACACTTAGTACACAAACTTCTGTGACATATAACTACTACGTACATACGTGAAAACAAACTATGAATAACATATATATATATATATATATATATATATATATATATATATATATATATATATATATATATATATATATATATATATATATATATATATATATATATATATATATATAAAGGGTTTGACCGACACTATAGATTAAGGTTTATTAAATTTACTTTCGCTAAAAAAATATCACAACATCAAGACAAGCATTACATTAAGACATTGTAGTTACATCAGATAAATGAAAATATAAATCTAATGGGCCTTCCCTCCTGTATAGGAAAATTAAGAAAGATCCCACCCGCCCCGAGGTAATATACCCAAAAGATCAAATAATTAACAATGGGAGTAGGGGCAGTCAGGACGGGTAAAGAATAAGTCCTTGATTTAACTATCCCGTGGGCATTCAGATTAGTGAGAGATAAATAAAAGAAGATGTTATATTAGTAGTAACTTAAGAAATAAGTTCTTTCGTTCTGTTTCCCTCTCTACACACATACAGTGAGCTCACTACAGTTATGCTTACCCCTCTGCCGACACTGCATTCATTCCGTGGAATTTATCAAACACATTTTATTTAAGACTATTATGAGTTCTATTATTTGTCCAGTTTAGCCCCAGACTCTCCGTTTAGGCAACTGCTATTTTTCAGGGAGTCGCTGAATTGGTGCGTTGATTAATTTTTCCCTGGGTATTCCTTCTCGTACTGCAGGTATTGGTTTGGGATAAGTTTTTTCTAGGTGGTGGCACTGTCCTGGAAATTTATAAGTTAATATAGGTTTTCTCGGAGTGGTCTAGCCTCCAGTGGCTGTGACTCTCTCTGTTGTAGTGAATGTGTAAAAAATGAATGTTACTCCCAGGCTGTTCTCGGAAGGAAATAGCCGAGTATGACCCGTGAATTCTCTCTGTAGAATTTGGTGGTAGGAAAAACTTTACTGTCATATGGTTTGTTAAAGAAAAATTTGTGCTGTAAGTTCTGCCCCATCAGGCCCGTAATATTTATATGGATAAGATGAAAAAATTTTCCAGTTTAACATTTAAAAAACAATTTGTCATTTGAAGTTTTCTGGTTATTTAACCACTCTCATGGATGGAGAAGGTGGACCGCGAAGGGTCTCTGTGGTAAAGTGGGTTGATATAAATATTTATAGGGGACTTAGTGTACTGACTGAGATCAGCTGTGAAGGTATCTGTATCTAATAAGTGTGGTATATTACAGATGACCTTACTTGCTACCACATTTATCCCTCAGTCAGAATTATTCTGGAATATTGTGATGACTACATTGAATGTCTAGGGTTATGATAATGATTAAGTGTAAGTCACAACAACAACAGACAGATAAACAATTCAATTTATTCCACAACACTTTACACTACTGTGACACTCACACACATATAACACTCTATAAGACTATCTTAACTGAGTCAAGTGTTAAAGTTTAAAAATATATGTATTAATTCCTTTCAATAATAGATATCCTGATTCAACTACACAGTGAACCAGGAATCACAATCAAATGTAATTACAAGTTGTATGTACACAGTTTATATATATGATCTTTGTATTGACATATTTTATTATTATTATTCTATGTGTGTAATTTGTGAAGTAGTACTATGAAGTAATACTGGCTTTTCAAGCTATGTTGTTGTTTGTCATCATGACTTCAAGTGTTTACTTATGGTGGAAATCGTATTGGGAAAAGTTCACAGTTCCTGTCAATTGAAACAATTTATTGTCCCTCTTTTGTTAATATAATGTCAATTTTAGAGGGGGCACATAGGATTGAGCTGCTCTGGCCACAGAATCTGATCTGCTGTGATGGCGGCAGGAAACAGTCTCCTCTACTCGATTGCTTCACTGTGTTCTTGAGACACCTCACTGGTCGCTATCTGGACCAAGGGGTATGCTATCAGCCTCTTTATTCAGCACAACTCAGACCAGGTGCTGCTTCAATAAGTTATGACCACGGTCCCTGAAACAAGAAGGTTGTACCTCCTACTTCAGAACTAATTTATAATTTATTTCCACACTGAACACAATACATAACAAACACTGAGTTCAGAGCGGTAGGCCAACTGCTAGCATCATCTGAAACAATTTACACCAGTATTCTTCTCCCTAATGGTTACTACGCCTCTGCAATTCCAGCATTATTTCCTTCTAGTCAATAGGATAGGTGTCAGTGTACTATTTGGCGATCCCATGCAGATATACTTCTCTCCGACAAGTTTTGTTCAGGTTGGAGCAATATCTAGGCTTTGCCTCAGGTTTGCTCTGAACCACACACATATACAGACATAAATTATCAATTCACATTCAATTTTCATCAAAAAGATATCAAATATGTCAATCTTACCACAATTCTTGGAAATAATAAACAAATACGTTGACTGGCGATGAATTATGGCACAAATTCTGATCTGCCTCTGTCCCAGGCTTTTATTTAGAAAATATGATCTGGATCTCAACGCACTGTTTCTTAGTAAGTTTATTTTAAAATGTGGCACTGAACAGACGCTCCTAATTGACTATATTAACGGGTCTAGCCAATAGGCCATGTTTACACAGCTTTTGAAAAAAATTACCCTTCCTACGTTTCCCCTAACAACCAAAATTAGTATTTGCGGTCCGACTAATCATGTTTAGCCTTACATATCATTCCCGCCAATCAAATAGGATGTAACATGGTGGCCTATTTCCCGTAAAATGGTGGTTTCAAAACATGTCACTGTGCAATTCTGATTTGGTGCTGTCCGACATCCTCACTATTTTCTTTTGGCTATAATTTGTTAATTCCTAGACTATTTGCGTAACACTTAACATATTCTTTGTCAGTAAGTCCTAAGGAACCCAAATATATAAATTTAATGGAGCTAAGTGGCTGCGTTCAAAATATGCATTTTCTTCTACCTCCCGTTCACTTCGATACGATGTGGTGTCTGGGTACTGTCAGGCTTTCAGACATAAAACAGTATAATGTCATGTTTACTAATAAGCATTAAACAGGTTTTTAAACCTAACCCTCGTATTGGTAATGTTTTTTATCACTGTCGATTTGAAATAAAGTTAGTGCTTCTGGCCTTACGCTTGGGGTGGCATTAATTTTATATCACGAGACGCGTGTTAGTGTTGCCGGAGTTCCTCCGTTCAGCCCTCTCTCTTTCTATCCTAAGTCCATCTGTCCTTTCATCACGCAGTGTATAAAATGAAATTAATGCTAGTATTAATCTAGGTCATTACGCAGTGTGCCTATCGCAAGGTTTTCTAAGAAATACAGTACACGTTTTATTGTTTTGTTGAAACGCGTGTATTGATGCAGTAGGCTTTACTAGTAAACGTGAAAGCGTGAGAATATGCAGACGAAGCAGAAAAAGGGGATCTCGAGTACAGTCATTGTGACAGCACTGTTCTTTACCATTCTTTTTTCCCTTTTATTGAATTTATGTGTTAGGCTTTACATTTACCTTTTAATTTATATATGTGGATTTAGAATGTTTCACGACAGTCTCCAACATCAGATTTTTCTCACCGACAATGTTTCTATTTTTTAGGAACATATAATTGGAATGCCATAAGACATCTGGCCATACATCTCTATAAAAATACCGCTGGATCGCAAAGGGTATGATCAACATATATAAAAGAGAATAGATAACAGGTAATCATACTATAATTATATTCTAACACCCGCGTTTTAGGTAGGACCTGTAAATCACTCCGGTATTTAATTATCTCAACAACAACAAAAACCCACGAGTTATGAACACTAGTCACTTATAATTTGCGCATGATGAAAAATAGAAATAAATGGTATCAACCAAATTATCGATCGTCTAGCGTCTAATAATATTTTAAGCCTCTCCTACTGGAAATAGCAAGAAGTAAATTACGTTTACGGCTGGAAAGAATTTAGCTTATAGTTTATTTAATAAGTTATTCAGCTTAACACAGAATCCCAGGGAAATAAATAAAGAAAGTAAACGATTAAATCACTCAAAACTCTAATATATTATTACCGCAACACAAAGAATGAATTAAGTCTAAACGTATAGAAGAAATCCAAAATTCTTGTTTGATTCTAATATATGAGCTAGGTACTTCTTTAACTCTCTGGCGCTATTGATAACTGCATTTTTAAGAGATGACTATATATATTAAATGAATGAAAATCGTCAGCTACATGCGAGATTTTTCATCTCTCCTGATTCTCGGGAACTTTTTCGGTTGGGCCGTGAATCAAAGCCACTTTTCAGAACTTTTTACTGCCAGGCTCCTCCGTTCCTCTTCGTACTGCAGAGATTTCTTCCTCGCGTAGACGTTCTCGTTCTAGTGTTAATCAGAGGTGTTACAGAACTCTGCTCACTCTTAGTGACTACAAAAGACGTTGATAACCGACCGCCTGCCGCCTCTGCCCCGCCTCCTTGAAGGAATGACAGTAAGAGTTTCAGAGATTGCTAACTATAATGGCTCGTGAGAGAAGACCGTAGGCGTGGCTAACTTAAAATTAAGACAGATAGCGAAAGAGGCCTGGCTTACACGTACTTCACTTACATGTTAATTAGGAAGCGAGGGAAATCCACGTGGAATCCACGTGGGACCCACGTTGGCGATTGATTTCAACAAAATAGAGGGGTACCGGCGAGATTCAAGTGTAGCTTCAATTTTCATCTGTCACGTGTGTAAGTTTCAAATTTGTTTTCAATTTTGCCATTGGTAGCGGCCGTATAGTCTACTGTGTGATTTCTAACTACCGAGGGATTTTTAACATGCGTAACTTGCACATGGGGCCTCCTATTTGTTTGTCCTTATCCGAGGAGGCTTGTCATGCAATCTCTCTACCCCGGAAATGTGGGGGGAGTGAGTATGACATCATTAGAAACCACTGGTTCTAAAAATAAATCCCATTAATTATATTCCCTGTACTGGGAGGGAACCCTGTAAATTTAGAGGCGGATGCCATACCTTTTAACCACTTCGACTCCACGTTCCAAGTTTCAAATGGCGTACTGGTTTAACTCTAGGCAATTCTGTCAATTGTAAGGGTTAACCATCAATGATGTTACTTGACGTGTTATTTGTAATACAACCTTACTAACAAGTGTGTGAAAGTAAGAATCGTTTGCAAGATGCCAAAACTAAGATTTCTGCTTCTTCTTCTTCTTCGTACACTCTCAAACGTCCACTTAAATGTTTTCAAAGAAAGCAGCAGTCAGTTTGGGGCTATATGAATCTCCGTAGAGCTTTTCCACGAATGGTATTGGTGTCGACCATAATCGCTTTCTCTGTCCCTCATATGTTGGGCAACTTTGAAGCAAATGTTCAGTAGTCATTTAACAGTGCCACAGTCACACTGATCGGTAGTTCCTATATCGGCGGTTTGTTAGGGGAACTTCTTTGTTGCGAACGCTTCCCGCATTCCACTGCAGAATACTGAGTGTATTGTTTGCTTTGTCAGTCATTCTTGCCCTTTAACCTCTGTGTAACCCAGCGGATCTCTACGGAGTTCGTGACATTTTGCTTACTATGTAATGACGTCATCATCAAGCGGCGTACATTGCACTGTTTCTTTAGGCCTGTGGCTCAGTGCATCCGATTTCAACAAGCACTTATGTAGGGTTGCCTTCCTTATCCTGTGGCTGTCCTCAGCCTACCTGCAAGGCAGCAGTAAACCTACTTTTGAAACAGGTAATTACACATTCCTTTTATTTTTAAGATAATAAGTAGTGATAACATATTTAAAAAATAGATATTTGCATATATTCATTAATATTTGTTTTTAGTTTTGATTGATTCCTTTGGACAACATAGATCATAGGAATAAAAATTACTTCCCTTGAAAAATTGTGGAATTTAATATTCTGTTTTTAAAATTTAGAAATATGTCAATCAATTTCGCTCCGAATCAACAAAATCAGTTGTGAACTACAGATACTGAAAGGTTAACCATCATCAGCTGCTATCTCCACAACGAAGATTGGCTGTAATGGATCTGCAACGTCTTATGTCTCTTGTCTTGGTGGTGCATTCTGTTAGACTCTTTCCTGTCCATCTCTTGATGTTGTCTTCCCACTTATAGCGCTGTCTTCCCCTTGCACGTTTGCCTTCAACTCTCCCTTCTGTTATGGTCTTCTGCAAGGTGTTATGCCTTTTTATGTGGCCAAAGTATTTTAGCTGCCGAACTTTGACCTCCCTCATTAGTTCTCTTTTCATACCTAGATTTTCTAGGACCTCCTTATTTGTTTTCATCTCTTTCCATGAGATACGCCCCATTCTTCTATATATCCACATTTCAAGACCCTCAATTCTTTCTTCCAAATGCTTATTCATCGTCCATGTTTCTGCACCATACAGAAATGCAGAATATATATAACACTTTATGATTCTCAGTTTTAATTTGAGATAACTGTTTGGATGTCAGTATATGTTTCATGTTGTTGAATGTAGCTTTGGCCATTCCTATTCTCTTCTTGATTTCTGTTTCACATCTACCATCTTCTGTTATTATATGACCAAGATATACGTAGCTCTTGACTTGTTCCAGGATTTTCCCATTTACGCTTATCTTTAATGTGGGTTTATCGTCTGTTTTGCTAATTATCATAGTTTTTGTTTTCTCAATATTAATGTCGCGTCCATATTCATGACTTATACTGTTCACTTGCTTCACTAGTTCTTGTAACTCCTGTTCGCTTTCAGCTAACAACACGGTATCATCTGCATATCTAAGGTTGTTTATTAACCTTCCACTGATGTTCAGTCCTGGTATTTCCTGTATCTGTTTGAAAATTTTTCAGATTAAATAGGCAGGAAAGGGGGGGGGGAGGGGAGAGGGGGGGGAGGGCAGCACACAGCTTTGTCTGACACCTCTTTTTATGACTGTGTGGTGAATAATTCCTTCCAGATCTTACTGTGGCAGTTTGCTCCCAATAAAGGTTACTGAGTATTCTTATATCTTTTCCATCAATACCTATGTCTTCGAGAAATTCAATTATGTTCTCATGATGGACTCTGTCAAAAGCCTTCGTATAGTCAATGAAGCACATATACATACTTTTTTGGACCTCTGTATATTTGTCTGCTAATATTCTTAGGCAAAATATTGCCTCTCTTGTTCCGCTGTTCCGTCTAAAACCAAAATGTACTTCTTGGATTTCGCTGTCTACCTTACTTTTTATTCTTTCCGCTATGATTTTGAGCAGTATCTTAATTGCGTGACTCATCAGGCTGATTGTTCTGAAGTCTGAACATTCTTTTGCATTAGGTTTTTTGGGCTATGTTATAAAGACTGATTTCTTCATGTCATGTGGTATATATCCTGTATTGTATATATCTGTAGTGAATTTCTAAATACAATATCTAAATTAATATATAACAATATAGGGCATAAAGGCAAAGATAAGAAAGTACAAAAGAATTTTCTGCTAGAACGGTTGGTATCGCCTACGCCTTCAGATTATTATTTGCTAACGAATAGCCGAACAAAACGGTACCCAAATTTTTCCAATTCGTCCTTGACATAAACAACCACTTTTTCTAGTTCTAAGAAAATATTTGCCTAAAATTCATTGTGGAACGAGGAGGGGCAAGGAAAGATGTAATGCTAATTCGTTTCGCATTGATTTTAAACTAAAAGCCAACACTAGCACATTGGCAAGCCTTGCATTAGGGGTTTCCCCAAATACAATGAGAAAAGTTAGAATTGTGGACACTACGTCATGGAAACATGTTAAGCTCTTATTGTGAATGACCTAAGCTCTCGTAATTATCTCGTAAGTACATGAGAAGAGAAGTGAACAGGAGGTAGTTTAAAAATAAACAACCAACATAGAAAAAAAGATAGAGTTTTGGACCAACCCACATAGCCCCTTGGAGGTTGTATATTCGTGTACCTGGGGACGTGCTGACCAAGAATATGTTATTAGTTATATAAATAGTCCCTTGGCTGGTTAAATATTGATAGGGCAGTACATGGAGATCGGAGATGCTGTCAGGTCAGGTCATGTCTGCTTAGATTGGATCTCATGTTTTTTGGGAGGAAAGAAGGTGACAGATGGGCTGGGATGGTACAGCGGGTCTGATTGGGTGACATTTGAGGTGGGACTAGATATTATTGGCTGACCTTTGAATAAACATAAATAGCCTAAGTAACGTAGGAAACGTTTGAATGATATTTTTGAAAAGACTGTTTACCCTTGTAAAATTAAAAGTGATTGGCTAACTGAATCGATATTGTCAGAATAAGCGTTAAGGGGACGCCATTTCTGAGAAAATTTTCAACAGTGATTGATGAGAGCAGGCTGTACCTTTAAATACATTTCTGGACAGCCTGGGCAATAAAACAGATCGAAACTGTGTCAGTCATCTTCTCTGTGTGCATTTCATTGAACATTGTGGTAAGCTTGACATTTATTAACCTGTATTTTATATAAAAATTGAATGTGAAATAATAAAATATGTATGGACATGAGTGGGTCTATAGCGAACATGAGGCAAAGCCTAAAGATTGATCCACCATGTGATAGACTGTCAGAGAGGTGTAAAACTACAAGAATAGGTATGATTGTCATAAAGGAGCATAACACCTATCCTATTATATGGAAGAGATTACAGCTGGAATTGCAGTGGCGTTGTAACTATTAGGGGAAGGAATACTGGTGTACATTGTCACATCAAAAGAAAATGGTGGCATAGGTTTGTATAAGGATATGATCCTTTTGTTTGTTTGTAATGTACATGTCCTTAACTGTGGACTATTAGTGTATGCTAGATATTACGAAGGATGCATACCTTCACATTTCAGAGGTCCTGGGTACTGACGTTAATGTGGTACCAAACGCTTGAAAATTGATTGATTCAAGACTCTGCCTGTTTACTGAGAGCCCATGCTAGTGGCCATTGCCTATCAAACAGGGAACAGATTGTCAGGCGAGCAGAGGAAAGGTTCTATATTCTACGGCCAAGATAAGTTCTCGTTCGGCACCTGAGAGCTCAACTACAGAACTTTAAAAGAACGATCTAATAACAGTGAATAAAACTGGGACAAATATTTAATAGTTCCACAAGTGACAAAACAGAAACAAACATTTCCAGAAAAACATGATTAAAAACAACAAACCTAGTAGTACCACCAGTATTACCTTAAAGTAGGAGAACACTACATAAATATATTCGATTAATAATTTTATATATGGACAGAAAATCTATTGTGCTATTTCACTGATGTAATTGATTATTGTGATTTCACTTTTAAATTGTCTGTCCTGATTACAAATAAATTTGAATCAGGATAATAAAACTGTAAAAATCTTATTTACACAAAATTCAACCACAGTCTTAAATAAGATAGCCTTTTAGAGTGTCGTTTGTATGTTATTGTGGTAGTACTGTGTGCTGTTGTGAATAATAAACTATTTGTTTGTATGTTTGTTGATTATTGTGCAATCACACTCTACATCCATAACCCTAGACACAACACGAAGTCAATTAACATACTAATATAAATACATTTTGAATGAGATAAAAAGGTGGTAGTGGAAAGGTACCCTGAAAAGTTCACAATATTATTGGGTATATTCAGGGACCTTCATAGCTAATCTCATTTAATACCAATATAATAATACCTACAACAATTAATAACATCAAATCCACCACAATATCGTTGCATAGATCTGTGATTGTATCTATACCAAAGCTCTCCAGGGCTTCTATCATTTAAATTTTTATGTTGTCCGTGCCTGCTTATTTTCCTTTTTGTATCATATGAATGGCATTCTCTACTTCTGATCTGAGAATGTTTGGGCCTTCATTAGAATCTGGTGATGGTTTTTTACCTCTGTTGTCCTCGAATAGTTCTTTTACGTATTCTGCCCATCTGTTTAATATGTCTTTCTCATCAAGTAATATTACACCATTTTTGTTCTTGATACAGCTTCTTCCTTGTGCAAACCGCGATCTATTTGATAATTTCTTTATTTCTTCATGCATATCTCTTGTCATGTGCTTTGCTTCCAAGTCTTCTATTTCATTGCATTTGTTTCTATCCACCGTTCTTTTGCTTGTCTACACATAGAACGTATGTCATTGTCTATTGTTTTAAATTCTGGAGTGTTTTTGTTTTGCTTTCTTTCTGCCATTTTACTCAAGATGTCATCTGTCATCCAAATTTGATTTTTCTTAGGCTCCTTTTTGGGTAAATTTGCATTTGCTGATTGAATGCTTGTTTTTAAGCATTCCCATTTTGTGGTTACCTTTTCTTCTGGGTTTTCTCTTCTATACTGCTCCATGCTTTCTGTCAGTAACTGTTGATATTTATTTGTGACGTCGATTAGATATTTATGTTTTATATCTGGTTGTTTCAGTGCTGATATTTCTATCTGTGGTTCCTCCTGTCTTCTGTTTACTGTTCATTTCAGCTTTATATTTACTTTGATGACGACTGGATTGTGATCTGAATTTATGTCGGCGCAAGGATGTGTCTTTGCACTTGTGACACTGTTCTTAAATCTATGATTTATCATGATATAGTCAGTTTGATTTCTTGTTACATCTCTTGGGCTTTTCCACGTGTATAATTTCCTTGGATGGTGTTCAAAAAAGGTGTTACATATGACCAGCTGGTTTTCTTCACAGAACTGGATAAGTCTATCTCCTCTATCATTTCTTGTTCCTAATCCATACTGTCCTACTATTTTCTTGCATTTTCCTTTTCATGCTTTTGCATTCATATCACCCATTACTATCAACACATCTGTAGATTTTACTGGTTTAAGTGTATGTTGTAGCTCTTCATAGTATTCTTCTATTTCTTCCTCGCTGTGATCTTTAGTTGGTGCATAAGTTTGTAAGATTGATATGTCGAATGGCTTTGCTCTCATCTTTACTAACATCATTCTGTCATTGTGTGTCCAGTATCCACATATGTATTTTTTTAACTCCTTCTTTATCATCATTCCTACTCCTCTTTCATGTTTTTCTCCTCCTGAGTGTATAAGCGTGTATTGGTCTTTTTTATGTAGCCTGTATCCAAAAGTCTTGCCTCTGCAACTCCCAGTATATCAAGTTTCATGTCTGTTGCCTCTAACATAAGATTGTCAAGCTTTCCTTCTCCGTTTAGAGTTCTAACATTCCACGTTCCTATTTTTAGGCTTCTCCTACTAGTTTTTAGGTGGTCTTTCTCAGAATGTTCCCTTTCAACAGAATTTGAGGAACACTCGTCATTATGTACTTCCTTACTCATTAGAGGAGTTGCCTCTTCCCTGTTAATTTGTACAGTAGATTCTTCCCCAGGGGACAGAGAGTGCTCTACATATCGGTTCTTGTCTTTTGGTTGTGATCTCATTACAGTAGGATTTGCGTGGTAAGGCGCCAATCTCTTCCACGGTGGCTAGCCGTTGTCTTTGTCTTTGCCCGGACACGCCTCTAGTGCGCCACACACTTTGCTGTTCCACTTTGCGAGCCGTTGATCTTCTTAGATTCCTCCGCCTCACTCACCGTCTCAGTCTTTGTGTACTAGGGATGGACATTCCCTTGAGTAAGATTACTTCTACTCCACTCATGTAGTTTAGCTAGTCAGCCAAGACTGTTGCCTGGGATGTGGCCACCGCCGTACACAAGCGGTATTCATGGAGCCATACATGAGCTAAATAAAGAGAGGAGAACCAAATAGGATCCTGACTATCCTAAAAAGGACATGACTGTCTCTCACCGTAAGGTACTATCCCTCTCTCTTTATCCTACATCCCTCACGTTGGCTTTAATTATTCCACCATTTTGACCGGGTATACTTATTTATTTACTAATAAACGTGCATTGGGCCTGGTTTGACGATGTTTCAGTGGCACTAACCACAGGTGTGTGGCAAAAGTAGAAGCCACACAACCTTAATCAAAATTATTAGGTGATTTCATAATCCGAAAATTCATCGAGTATCAAACACGGCGATTTGCGAGCGACACTTTAGTTTTTCCTGGCCGCGCTATTTATTTGACAGAGATAACGGGGTTATCTTCCTAACGGGAAAAATGTGGTAGTGTTTACTTTTGATAGGGATTAATTAATGCTGTTAGGCAACTTTATTATTATAAATACCATCTTTAATTTTGAGTTAAGCTAGACTAGAAATGTTAGAGTAAATGTAAGAACAAACATTTTATCACAATTAGAACAGCAGATATAATAGTCTGAAATAGTGTAAAATTTAGGTTTTTTTAATATTTTGTTATGGTTTTTTTTCTTATGCAATTAAACTAAAACGATCCCAATCAATATGCAAAAAAATTACAGAAATCAAAAGTAAAAAACCTGCAGAAAATGGATATCATAGTTTTGTTTTGGATTCATGCGTCAAACATGAATTATTGAAATGTTAAATTGCAAGTCCACATTTATTACCTTAAAATAACACACCCAATTGTGCCCAAAACATGATAGCTAACAATTATCTCTCAATCATTCATCACGATAGTCATGTAAAAGGATCTGTCATGAGTAAAATGAAATGTTCAATATAATAAATAAAACATACACCTATTAAATGATTTCCACACTCTGTTAATTCAGTCACACTCTCACGTAACAACTGCCATAATTTGCTCTAGCCCCAAAATTTCGCTCAATTATCATTCAAACTTCCTTTTTTTATAGGAGGAATCTGTACATTCACAGATGGAGAAATTTGTAACAAATGAGTTTCCATTATAAATTTTAATTGTGTAGTTATATTTTTAATACCGCTGGCGCGTCTTTCAATTTTGGTAGAAGTGGAATGTACAAATTCTCCTCCTTGCTCTCCATGCATGCCCATTCCAAAGCCATGAGATCTGATCCAGTCTGCGCAATGTTTTTCTAATATGTGCTGTTTAGGAATTGTCTTATTGGGGAATAGCTTACTGAACAAAGACATATGTCTCTATTAATGCTGTTTTTGATGATATTGATTCTTTACTAATAGGTTTACTGTGTGATATTTTGTTGTGTACTTTCTGCTTCGTTCAGTGAGTTGAATTGTTCTCTGACAATAAAAGCCATGTCAGTTATATCTTGTTTGTTTGTAATTTTCAGCGTTTGTGTAATGATTACTCTTGTAAGATCTTTATAAACTTTTTGTGTGAGATATCTGTGGCAGTGATTCCATATGAATGCTTTGCTATGATAAGCCTGTGGTATGATTTTGTGTTTGGCTACTACCTTGTCCAAGTGTGAGCAAACTGGACCAGACCTAGCAAACAGATCTTGAAACTGAAGTTTGGCCAGCGCATCTTGTGGATTTTCAAGTTTAACTTTAAAACTATCTGTCTCCTCCTTATCCTCACAAAGTTCAATACCTGTGTAACCGAGCTGGTTACGGCATCAATTTGAAGATATGTGCCCGCGTCAGTTGAATGCGGCACTAGTAGTTATATTGAATTTATGTAGTCAGCGTTAATCCTTCATATGTTGTGGTGGTTCAAGTGCTAACTGGCGTTCCGCCAGAGATGGTGATACTTGACCTTTTGTTATTTGTTTCAACCCAGGAATGTTCTTCCCTTTAAGTTTGGTGATAAGCAAACAGTTTCAGCACAACAACGTATATCCACAAGAAATTATTGTAAAGTTCCACAAACAGCAATGTAGAAAAATTCAATTAGAGTTTATTGATGTAATTAGACAAACACTGTAAATTTCACAAAAATGATGGTTGTTTATCCAAAATGAAACATATATAATCCGACTGAATAATATACACACTTGTCTACTAAAGAAAAAACTTGTCTTGGTATCCTCAAAGACGAAGTTCTCCTAACGCTATTTGTAAAAATCCTCTAGTCTAAAATCATGGTTTCATTAGAATCATAAATCCTGAAATCGCTACCTATCGCCCACAACTCTTCTATTTATACTATTTCTCCTTTTTCCCGCCTTTTTTCACACGACCCGTCCTTTTTTCCACACGACACAATAATTAACATTTGCACTCCGTTCCTCAGCTTTTCGACCTTTTTGCACACGACAATCTGTTATTTCGACTTTATTTTCACATGTGTGATCTTTTCCAACTTAACATTAGGATTTAAAAAAAAAAACCCAGATCACACAAACATTCATTTCCCACTTTCGCGCTTATAAAACCCATTCATTATTACCTGTGATTGACCTACGTTTGCCCTGTCAGAGCAGTAACGGCAACTGAACTTTGAATGAATACAGTAGAACTCCATTTATCCGAACCCCAATTATCCGAACATCCAATTATCCGAACACTTTTTCCAGAAAAAAATCTGTCGCCACCAGTCACGTTAGACTACAGTTCTGAATCTTTTGATGCGGCAAGCTTCAAATGTGTGCGAACAATTTGTAGACAATGAGATGGGCTAATGGACGGTCGCTTACGTACAGGAAGTCAGTTAGATCATAAAGTCAGTTAATATCTGGTTTATCGATCCAGTGTACGTGTGCGTTCTAGGCAGAACACTGGCTAAACAGACAGTTCAACTTAAAATAATTGTGTCTGCTACTACAGCAGAATAATTTTGGTGTACACGTATTTCTCTGTGCGATCTGGCATCTTCCAGTAGGCCTAAAGCATATAAAAGGAACCGCAATGTTTTGTCAATTGAGACGAAAACAGAAATTATCAAGAGACTAGGAAAAGGATAAACTGTGTCTTCATTTGCGAGGATTTTCAATGTTGGGAAAGCTACCGTCTCTGACATCAAAAGTAACAAGGATAAAATTATGAGTTTTGCATCGAAATTGGAAAGTGAAAATGGGTCGAAGAAACATAAAACCATGAGAAATGCGAAAGATTTGAAATTGGAAGAGGCTTTGTATATATGGTTTGTGCAAAGAAGAAGCAAAGGGGAACCTATCTCTGGCTCTCTATTGTGTGAAAAGGCACTTCAGTTCAACAATCAACTTGACGATCCTCCTGACTTTAAGGCTAGCCAGGGATGGTTAAGAAACTTTAAATCTCGTCATGGCATACGAGAATTGGAGATTCAAGGGGAATCTTTATCTAGCGATGCAACTGCCGCTGAAAATGTTAAAGAAACATTCTTGGCTTTTTTTTGGAAGAAGAAGGTTATTTACTCGATGATGTGTATAATGCCGATGAGACTGGCTTATACTGGAAATCATTGCCTCAAAAATCACTTGCATCTCAGCGCGAAGCAGCTGCCCTGGGTTTAAAAAGTGCAAAGAGAGAGTAACAATTTTGGTAGCCGCGAATGCCAGTGGAAGTCATCGTTTACCGGTGCTAATGATCGGCAAAGCCAAAAAACCACGTTGTTTAAAGAATGTGACATGTCTCCCATTGTGCTACAAAGCACAGAAGAGTGCTTGGATGAATAGTGAAATATTTCTTGATTGGTATACAAATCAGTTCATCCCAAATGTGAAGAGGTTGAAAGAACAAGAAAAGAAAACTGGAAAAGTAATTCTTCTACTGGACAATGCACCATCTCATCCAGAGACGGATACATTGAATGCAGTTGATGCAAATTGTAAAGTAATTTTTCTGCCTCCCAATGTAACAGCACTGATTCAACCAATGGATCAGGGTGTTATAGCAAAGCTTAAAAAGATGTACAAGAAGGAAGTCATGCGTCGTTTATTGTTGGCTGAAGATGAAGAAAGTGTGGTGGCGTTTTCCAAAAAGCTTAATCTCAAAGACTGCTGCTATATGTTAGCTGATGCTTGGACCACCCTGTCACAAGATAATCTCAACAAGGCTTGGAATAGATTGCTTGGGAAAAAAGGAGGAAATGAAACTACTGCAGTGGACACAAATGATGATTGTATAAATGAAGTTGTGGAACTGTTTCAAGCAATGCCCGGATTTTCGGACTGTGACAAAGATGATGTACACATGTGGCTAGAAGATGATAATGATTCTGGTTTCAGTTTTTGAATGACGAAGAAATTTTGTCTTTTGTGCAAGAAGAAAACCAAATACATGTAGTGACCGATGATGAAGACTCCTCAGAAGTACATGATGTACTTGTAGGTTATGAAGAAAACCCAAAACGTCGACCAAGTCCTGAAGAGGCCTTTATAGCACTAGAAACAGCGATGGCTTGGTACGAGCAAGAAGATGACAGCTGTCCTACACAGCTTCTGCTGTTGAAGAGAATGCGGGACTTAGCAGCCAAAAGCAGACTATCCAGTTTGGTGCAAAAGAGGATTCCCCATTATTTTAAATAGTGGGCTACATCTGTGCAAGTGCATGTATACGTAAGTTGCGCCTGGTTTTGAATCGTTTGTAATGTTATTTTGAAAACATTTCTCTTTCTTAACAAAAATAATTAATACAAGTAGTACATGCACTGCAGTGTAATGAAAGATTTTGGTGATACAATGATCTGATACAGTGTGGGTATTATTATTACAGTACAAGTAAATATGTTTAATAGTGTATTTTCCTTGTGATTGTTAATTATTTTTAGAAATATGTGTACATGTACTCGATACATCATGTAATCCAATTATCCGAACATTTGATTATCCGAACGATGCTCGGTCCCATGGGGTTCGGATAAATGGAGTTCTACTGTACTGCGTTTTGTGTAAAAACGTCTTATTTGCTTTTAAGGTCTGTTATTCTTACATGTAGCATCTTCTAGCACATATAAATGCTTATCGTGAAGTAGGAGGGACAAAGCTAGCGTGAAAGGTCAAGCGGTCACACCTGCCTGAAAAAAAAAAAATTTTTAGCTTCTAATTCTTCTGTCTGTTTCCAGTTCCTACCAAATCTCTTCAAGTTCTTAATAGTACTAATGTTTGTGTGTATCTCTTGCGGATTCTAAAATATCTTGGCGTCTATTGTATCGGCACCTGTTCTAGAAGTCTGTGGTGTTTCAAAACAATGCCTAATAAAATATGAAGGTAAGGAGGAGCTACATATTCAATTTCAATCTTTAACATTGGTTTGTGTAAACAATTATCGTAACGTGCCACTTGCCTTTTATTCCCTTTCCCATATTTCATATATCTATTATAATCTCTTATCAACATGGCCAAACTTCTTGGTTTGCAAGTTGTATGCTCTCTGGATGTCTTTTTTTCTTTGTTTTTATTGTCTTCCAAAGAACACTAGTGGAACAGTCCTTGTCTCACACACAATAAAAAAGACATTCATATTATAAATACAAGATTAATAAGACTTGAAAGATAGATCAAAGTATGTGGAAATAATCTATAGCTTTACATGTTTTCTGACGCCTACATACGTAGCTAAATATTATTATAAATGAATGAAAATGCAAAAACAGATAGTACTTTACAAAAAGTTATTTTTTCACAACCTTATTTAAGATTTGCGAGTATCCGGAATGCGTTTACAGTGATTTAAATGTTATAAAATCTGGTGACAATATGTTTGTTCTTGTAATTCCAAACTCACAAAACTGACTATCACACATTCTCAAGATGTGAAACCAATTTAAAAAAAGTATGTGGAAATAATCTTTAGCTTCCCTTCGAAAAGTCTATATAATTATAAACTCATAAGAATGGGCCGATTTTCAGATATTACATTAATAAATAGATTACTTCTGTTATGAATTTCCTCAAATGATGACGCTGTTTTCAAAAGTCTGTAACTCCGTCAAATATAATTTCATACAAATAAAAATGTAATCAAAAATAGAATACAGAACAAAGTTATAGTACACAAAAGAATTTTAGCGCTGTGTGTATCCAGAACGAACCAATTTCACACACATCAGCTGATTTTCGCCATCAAAACTAGCGACAGGCGTTAAACTAGCGACAGGCGTTAACCACTGTTAAGATTTATTACCCGGTGTCAGAATTCCGATCACCGAACTAAAAGAGCGATCTTTTTTTTTTTTTTTTTTAATGCCCCTTCTGGGGTTCAAAATGAGGTCTAATGACTTTATTACATTTGGTGTGTTAAGGTGTGTGATCCCGGCCCTGGTTAAGACCTGGTATACTCTAGAAATGATCCCTAAAAGTATGACACTTTGATCTTAGCCAAAAGGCCGAGCAAATTTTTATTTTTTTCTTCCTCGCATGAGGTCGCATATTTTTTTCCTCGCATGAGGTCGCTTATTTTTTGCCTCGCATGAGGTTGCATGGCACACGCTCAACCCGGCCCTGGTCAAGACCCATGTCCCAACACAAGAAGACCCAATGACATCATGTGTCACTGTAGTGATCTTCTGTGTTCTCACACAAAGGACCTAATGACACATGAATGTCTTTTTTTTTTTTTTTTTTTTTCCTCGCTTGAGGTCGCATTAGTACCCACCCAAACCCGGCCCTGGTCAAGACCACATGTCCCAACACAAGAAGACCCAATGACTGTCGCGAGGTGTTTTGAGGAGATAGGTCAGCTTGGATGGAATGGAAGAATAAAGATAATAATGTCTTATTGATAGCTTCCGAGTTTGAAGAAAACTGCCTCTCCTCGGGAAATAGTGTACTAGAAATTTACTTAAAAAGAGAATTCTGGTACCTAAACAAGATATTTTCTGGACGATAAATTCTTCCTCAGGGATCCTACAAAAGGACTGTGTAAAACACACAAGGTTGAGAAAGAGATTTGGTGTCCAGCCACAATTAAAATATCCCGACCCAATAGAAGTTAATTTAATTATGGCTGAGCCCCCAGGGTGTAGATTATATTTAAAACAAAATACAACCCAAATAAAATTAACAAGAAAAATAACAACAGACTCTGTTATGTAAAGTTGGATAAAAGGGTATAGAATCTTACATTTTTATATACACATATAAATATGAAAAAAAGTTTAGCTCTACTGTTTATAAAAAAAAAATCAACTAGTGTGGTCATCACTTGGACCAGAGATCTTTTCTATGGTAGTGTTGCTGGTAGGGATTTATACTCATCTCCTCAAGGACTGTAGTAGCTGCGGAGATGATTTTGGTTCGGACTCTCTTGGTTTGGTCTGCCCCAGCAGGTTGGTCTCATAAAACAGTTCTATGGGTTCAGAGGGTGTCAGAGTTTGCTTCCCTGGACTCAGTGCACATCACAGATAAGGATGGGGTAAGTCACCTCTGCTGAATACCTCTTCTGTTTATGGGATGTGTGGTATGGAATGGGTTACTGGGTGATAGGATAAGGTTGGGTAAGGGTAATCTTGGTACCATGGACTTGTACCCTGGACCTGGTTTAGGTATCTGGTAACCGCAACCTGGTTTAGTACTGTGTAACCGCAACCTGGGTTTCTACCTTGTAACCGCAACCTGGGTTAGTACCTCGTAACCGCAACCTGGGTGGACTGGAAACAATTGAAATCCCATTAGTGGTTTCAAGAGCAGTCATCTCCCAAGTCTGATGGCCGGTAAGCGTCCATCAGAAATTAAATTAACACAAGGTTAATTATCATTCCGTAACAATGTATGAACTACCACGTCTTAACTGACATTATAGCGTATCTTGAGTTCTCAGTCTCTATCTGGCTGTCTGCTTATTTACAGCAGTGGTTTTCCCCATGTGGGCAATGAGTTTCACAAACTGTAAGGTAGGGGCTGGGGTCATCAAATGGTTGAGAACCACAGGTTCACCTAGTGCCCATAGAGCAGTATTTTAATTCTGGGGTCACTGTCAACAATGGTTTGAGAACCACCGGGTAATAGTTTCATATGCTGCTTTAACCTGTTGGGATGTCATTCCTGCCAAGGTCTGAGAACTGCTGACTTACATTTTGTCAGTCAAGTGGTAAATTCATTAAATAGCTAAATAATTGCAAGCATTCTTAAAGTCCTGGTTCCTGTAGCAAATAACATTCATATACTGATAATAAAATAGTTCTTCAATCATACAACATGGTATATGCATAGGATTGCATTAAATACATGTAAAGAACCTTCCATAATGAAAAAACACATTAATGTCCCTTATGTGACAAAGTGAGAAGAAGTGATTGAGAACACTGTTATCAAGTTTGTAGTCTTGACAGAGAACACAGAAGCCTTATAAGAAATAGAAAATAGAAGGACCACTAATACACTTCTGTTTTGCTTGGGTCAATATGCAAATCTCAAAGTAACAACACTAATATAACATCATATTATTTAACACTGTCTTATTTCTGCCAGGCTGTGAAATAAAGATCAGTGATTAATTAGGTCTAGGACCTTAGCAAACTCATACATTAGTTTGAGGGATCTGTAAAGATGCAAATAACAATTATTGACACTTAAACTGGAAATGCATTTCAAACTTTAACAAAAAGTTACTGCAATGCAAGCTGTTGATAAACATATGATTATTCATGTTATAAAATCAGCATTATTAGTTAGATCTACTTACTTCGCTCAACGAATTCACTACAACTATTTCGCAACATGAAATGCCCACTTGGGCCCAGAGTCTGCTCCGAATGATGGTTACAAGAAGAATGCAGAAAATTCCCTCCAATATTCCAGGATCTGTTCCGGGCAGGGGTGGGTTGTGTGCAAATTCTGTTCTGGTCCCAGGGGTATAAAGTTACCTTCATTTCAACTCGCACTAGCGTCCATCGTTTCCGGCTGTTTTACATGCGTCCAGTTCGTGAACAACAAAGACGGTCGACTTCCTGTTCGAATCGTTGTACCGTGTTCCACCTTCGACTTTCGCTGGTGGGGGAATAATTTATTACCTTGGACCGAGAATCCTGAGCTAGTAAAATACTGTTAAATCTAAGACTAGCGAGAGAGAGAGACTTTAGGTTTCTTGTCCGTTTCACGACAATGACAAACTGTGTCACTGTAGTGATCTTCTGTGTTCTCACACAAGAGACCTAATGACACATGAATGTCACTGTATTGGTCCCTGTGCCTAGACACTTTGATCTTAGCCAATTTTTTTTTTCCCTCGCTTGAGGTCGCATATTTTTTTCCTCGCATGAGGTCGCATTGTACCCGCCCCAAACCCGGCTCTGGTCAAGACCACATGTCCCAACACAAGAAGACCCAATGACAAAATGTGTCACTGTAGTGATCCTCTGTGTTCTCACACAAGAGACCTAATGACACATGAATGTCACTGTACCGGTCCCTGTGTCTAGACACATGATCCCAGCCAAAAGCCGGATTCTAGGCATTGGGTTGTACAGCGTAAATTTTTTTTTTTCTCTCGCTTGAGGTCGCATATTTTTTTCCTCGCTTGAGGTCGCATTGTCCCCGCCCAAACCCGGCCCTGGTCAAGACCACATGTCCCAACACAAGAAGACCCAATGACAAACTGTGTCACTGTAGTGATCCTCTGTGTTCTCACACAAGAGACCTAATGACACTTTTTCTTTTTTTTCCTCGCTTGAGGTCGCATATTTTTTTCCTCGCATGAGGTCGCATTATTCCCGCCCAAACCCGGCCCTGGTCAAGACCACATGTCCCAACACAAGAAGACCCAATGACAACATGTGTCACCGTAGTGATCCTCTGTGTTCTCACACAAAGGACCTAATGACACATGAATGTCACTGTACCGGTCCGTGTGTGTAGACACATGATCCCAGCCAAAAGCCAGGATACTAGGCATTGGGTTGTACAGCTTTTTTTTTTTTTTTTTTTTTTTCCTCGCCTGAGGTCGCATATTTTTTTCCTCGCATGAGGTCGCATTGTCCCCGCCCAAACCCGGCTCTGGTCAAGACCACATGTCCCAACACACGAAGACCCAATGACACCATGTGTCATTGTAGTGGTCTTCTATGTTCTTACACAAAGGACCTCATGACATAAATGTCACTACTGGTCCCTGCGTCTAGACACATGATCCCTTTTTTTTTTTTCCCTCGCCCGAGGTCGCATATCCTTTCCTCGCATGAGGTCGCACCATCCCCGCCCAAACCCGGCCCTGGTCAAGACCACATGTCCCAACACAAGAAGACCCAATGACAACATGTGACACCGTAGTGATCCCCTGCGCTCTCACACAAGAGACCCAATGACACACGAATGTCACCGTACCCCACATGTCCCAACACAAGAAGACCCAATGACAAACTGTGTCACTGTAGTGATCTTCTGTGTTCTCACACAAGAGACCTAATGACACATGAATGTCACTGCACTGGTCCCTGTGTGTAGACACATGATCCCAGCCAAAAGCCAGGATACTAGGCATTGGGTTGTACAGCGTAAATTTTTTTTTTTTTTTTTATTCCTCGCATGAGGTTGCATATTTTTTCCTCGCATGAGGTTGCATTTGCCCCACCCATACCCGGCCCTGGTCAAGACCACATGCCCCAACACAAGAAGATCCAATGACAACATGTGTCATTGTAGTGATCCTCTGTGTTCTCACACTAGGTACCTCATGACATGAAAGTCACTACTGTTTCCCGTGTGTAGACACATGATCCCAGCCAAAAGCCGGATTCTAGACATTGGGTTGTACAGCTTTTTTTTTTTTTTTTTTTTTTCTCCTCGCTTGAGGTCGCATATTTTTTCCTCGCATGAGGTTGCATTTGCCCCACCCATACCCAGCCCTGGTCAAGACCACATGTCCCAACACAAGAAGATCCAATGACAACATGTGTCATTGTAGTGATCCTCTGTGTTCTCACACTAGGTACCTCATGACATGAAAGTCACTACTGTTTCCCGTGTGTAGACACATGATCCCAGCCAAAAGCCGGATTCTAGACATTGGGTTGTACAGCTTTTTTTTTTTTTTTTTTTTTCCTCGCTTGAGGTCGCATATTTTTTTCCTCGCATGAGGTCGCATTGTCCCCGCCCAAACCCGGCTCTGGTCAAGACCACATGTCCCAACACAAGAAGACCCAATGACAAACTGTGTCACAGTAGTGATCTTCTGTGTTCTCACACAAGAGACCTAATGACACATGAATGTCACTGTACCGGTCCCTGTGTGTAGACACATGATCCCAGCCAAAAGCCGGATTCTAGGCATTGGGTTGTACAGCGTAAAATACGCTGCAGTGCAAAAGGCCGAGAAGCGATGCAACGATACTATTTTTCACCAAATACTACTCATTATGGAACCCATGTGGAAGACATAAGTCATTACCCTATCTCATTTATAATATTTGTGCTTTAGTAATAAAAATACACACCATATTTATAAGTTTTTATTTTAATAAACACATTAACCACTCAATTCATAGCAATAATTACAACAATAAAAGTAATATAATTTTAACTATAATTATTATGTAATTTTATTTTCATAAACAATTTAAAAGTACGGATAGTAAATTAATATTAAAGGCGTTGCTTGTTACTTCCCGTATTATTTTCTAGGAAATTGTTCGTTACCTCCCCTATTATAATCAAAAAGATTGGTCGCTACTTCCCCTAAGAGCGTCCGATTGACAGAGTGGTTTGAGCACTGGTCTCTCAAGGTAAAGATGCCGGGTTCGATTCACAGTATCGACACACACCAGTCTACCCAACTGTAAATGGGTACCTGACTTTGAGTTAGGGAAGGAAAAGGCAGCGAAGAAGGGAACTAGTCACCTCACCTCTCGATGATGGATCTAGTATGGTGAAGTCTCTAACACTTTACTTCCCTACGACAGTAGCTGCTATGAGACTACTTTTCGTTTTTACTTCCCCTATATTTTTATAGTTTTTACTTCCCCTATATTTTTATAGTTTTTACTTCCCCTATATAATTATAATTCAGTTATAAATGTGCATTGCCCCTGAGTTGTGTTTTATTCTGAATTCCTTTTGGCTACTTTCTCTCGCCAATTAGTTTTGTTTTTCTCATAACAGTTGGTTCCTTTACAAACCCATTCAGTTTTGACTGAATAATACCAACATTTTTAGTGGAGTTTAGCTCAGCTCTAGTGTAGGTTTTCAATATAATTGCCTTTTGAGCACGCTATACAGTACATATTGTGGCCGTGATAGTGTGGTTACTGTATGTACTTGCAGTGTTTGTATAGCGTGGACTCGTCTCACTACCCAACAGTAGGCAGCTAGGTGTTGATGATGTTATGGTACTATAACTCTAGATGATAGTACATCACACGATAACACAGATGATGGATGGAGAACATCTATCGTAAAGCACTGCACTCAACCAGCAGTGAATAACAAGATGGTGTTTATTTACAGTAGTCATCCAAAAACAACATTCGACGAAAAATTGACTCATGCCCAACCTTCCATCGAGTCGGGTCTTCTTTCACAATATACAAAACTAATGCTCATTTAGCAACCTTTGAGATAAGTCTTCTCTCTGTCTATTAATTCCTTTTACTTATAGTCTGACGCAGCTTTACTAGCTCGTATAAGAATTTATGTTCTCTGGTTTTGTTTGCAACTCATGATGAGGCACGTAGGTCTGGTGGAACTAGTTTGAGGTATATTACTATAGAAAACTGGTCTAACTACCAGGGCTGTATATTTATATCAAATAGTCACTGTTCCCCCACTCTGACATTAGCTACTATCTATCTTCTCTTTATCTTATTCAACATACCTGTTCTGTTGTAAAATCTTGACGACTTGTTAACATAAATCTTGCACTGGCGACATCGTCTTTCTTGCCTTCATCTATCACTATTTTAAAAGTGGCCTTTGATCATCTTGTAGGTTCGGCAAAACAATTTGATACCACTCTGTAACCACAGCAACCAACCACTTCCAGTGGCTTGTTCGCCAGAGTCATGAACCATCAAAACATCGCTCGCCACTGCACAAATCTTACTACTCTAGCATACTTGCTAACCTACGCTGAGCGCGTTCAAAATCAGACTGATCAATCCCCCGATTTAACCTTTTTCTCGTTCTCTCCTAAAATGTGTTCACCTACCAAAACTTTTCTCGTGCGTATTTTTTTCTTGCTCGCTCACCAAAAACTTACAAGGGACGTAATTTTAAATTATCCCCCTTTGCTGAGTACACTCACAACCCAATACAACCTTCTTTGATCTTATTATTAAAATATTATATGCAAATTTGTCCCACCATAATTTAGAACTCACATGATATGCCTAACCTTAAAACACCCACTACATTTCCCAAAAGGGATCCACGGAGTTTCCTCCTTTCCCCCAAAACACTCCTCTGCTCATATCACTTCCCATTAACAAAGACGAATACTCTTTTACCAACTCTATTCAACTTTCCCAAACCATTTTTCTGCACTCACTTTCCATTAACAAATCTCAAGTCACCGTTCACAATATATACATATAGGTATCGACTTACGACGTACGACGACTCAGCTTACGACGGCTGGTATATAATTAATTAAAATATTTAATGGGGAAAATGTTAATTTTTTTCTTCTTTTCTAGGTTTTCAACCTGTCAATGTATTTGTCATGTTCTAAGGGGCATTACTGGTTTAGGATAATGTAAACTTTCTCATAGAAGAATACAGAAGAGTTCGTCTTCTTTTTCGTACACTCTCAGACGTCCACATGAATGTTCTCAAAGAAAGCAGTAGTCAGTTTGAGGCTATTTGAATCCCCGCAAAGCTTTTCCACGAAAGGAGCTGGCGTCGGCCATATGCACTTTCTCTGTATCACATATAAGGGGCAACTTTGAAGCAGATGTTCAGCAGTCATTTTATCAGTGCCACAGTTACACTGATCGGTAGTTCCTATCTTTATCTTGTTGAATAGATGGTATCTCAATCTGTTGTGGCCAGTGCGGAGTCTGAATATTACCACTTGTTCTCTTCTGTGGAGAAGAGTTCTACTTTACTGAACTTTAAAAACATGGACTGGCTTTGATTATGGACATAAATTTCCATTTGTCGTGTTATCACGTCTTCATGCATCAGTCTCCATTGTTCTCGTGCGTTATAAAGTGTGTATATAATGTTGTGTGTGTGTGTCTGTGTGTATTTATGTACAAACATATTATTCTTAATTTGAGTGTATGTTTATGTACAGACTGTTACAGATTATTCTTAATCTGTTTGTATGTTTATGTACAGACTGTTACAGATTATTCTTAATCTGTTTGTGTGTTTATGTACAGACTGTTACAGATTGATCTGTTTGTGTGTTTATGTACAGACTGTTACAGATTGATCTGTTTGTGTGTTTATGTACAGACTGTTACAGATTGATATGTTTGTGTGTTTATGTACAGACTGTTACAGATTATTCTTAATCTGTTTGTATGTTTATGTACAGACTGTTACAGATTATTCTTAATCTGTTTGTATGTTTATGTACAGACTGTTACAGATTATTCTTAATCTGTTTGTATGTTTATGTACAGACTGTTACAGATTATTCTTAATCTGTTTGTATGTTTATGTACAGACTGTTACAGATTATTCTTAATCTGTGTGTGTGGTTGTTGTGTACAACATTTTCATCATCATTCCTTTTCGTTCCCTGTGGAACATAGGGCAGAAACAGTTGCTCTCCATCGATTTCTATACACTCAGAAGAGAAAAAAAATTCAAGCATAGCCAAAGTTGCCCTTGACTGGAACCCACAGGGGAAAAGAAGAGTGGGGAGGCCAAACAGAGTACTACATTTTGAACCTGTACTATTTTACAGTACATTTTTGCTAGTATTTTTGTAAGCTTTTTAGTACAGTAAAATACATTGTAATATCATAAAATCTTTTATGTCAACCCTGTTATTTATTATACAGTGTATGACTTTATAAAATGATATTATGATGGAATACGGACTCGGAAATTTGTATAGTGAAGGAAAAAAAATAAAAAAGGTAATACGTTTTACTAGAAGAAAAGGCAAGAAAAAACTTACGTTGCGGCTACTAGGCCTTCGTCTGGCAACAGACAAACAATACACAGAAAATAAAGAAAGTGAGAATTAAGTGGAAATCATAAAAATAAGAGCAAAGACTCCCCCTGCTTTGTGTCACATCTTAGAATTAAAATATCTGCCGCTAAACTGAAAACTGGAAGTGGATAAAACAAACTCAAAGCACAAATAGAAAAATGATTAAAAAACAAAGACTGGAAAACTGAGTGAGAAAAATTAATATTCTAAAAGGAAAAAATGTATAAATATGGTCATTTGAGGGGTGATTCGACATACGGCAGCTTCGACTTACGACTCATTCTATCTGTATTGACCTTCAACAAATTCCCGCCACATTTTTCTATCCTATGACACTGCTGCATGTTTTTTCCCGCCCCTTTATCCTTTTTAAGTGTGTCATTAATTCTCTTCTTCATATCTCTTAGGTCATTCTCTATATCTCTTACCGCGGGGGGTTCCAGAACAAGGACTGTCATGTCATGCTGTCAGCTCCTTTCGTCATTGTGTGTCTTACTTACTGAGTCATTCCCCTTCTACCGTGAGGTGTAGAGGTTTGGAAGAGAGAGCACCAGACTATCCTATCGGCTGTCTTCCTCCTGGCCTGGTTCCATTCTAGTCCTCGGTTCTTCAAAGATTGTCTAATGTTGTCCTCCCAGCGAACTCTGGGTCGTCCTGTGGATCTGGATCCCTGGCTCTTTGTTTCCCATGCTTGTCGTGGTAGCCGATCTTCTCCCATTCTGCAGACATGGCCAAACCATCTTAGTTGGGACTGTTCTACTTGGGTCTGCAGGGGGTGGGATTTTACGCCTTGACGTATAGTCTGGTTGCGGACCATGTCTCTACTTGATACTTCAACCACCACCCTCAGATACCTCATTTCTGAGGTTTGGATCTGGCTTTTGTGGGTTGTAGTCATTGCCCATAACTCGCATCCATATGTCAAGACTGGGACATAGGTGGAGCGGTATACAGCCATCTTCGTTTTCTTACCAACCTCTCTCTTGCTGAGTAATCCTCGATTTATGGCCTGAAAAAGTCTCCCAGCTGCTGCTTTTCGAGTGGCCAACTCTTCTTTGATGCCTTCCTTTCGGTCTATAATAGCTCTGAGGTATTTAAAGTGTCGACCTGCTCTAGGACCTGTTCTCCCAGCTTAATCTGATGTCTTATTTCTTCTCGTGATATCACCATGGATTTTGTTTTACAGCAGCTTATGACCATCCCTTTCTTCTCCAGCTCTTCCAGTCTCATCTTCCAGTACCCCACTGAATACTTTCTTGTTCTCTCCTTAAATGACTTGATGACATCGTCCATGAGGAGTATGAAAAGATAAGGTGACAGAATATCACCTTGTCTTACACCAGTAGTGGTCCTGAACTCTTCTGACTTATGGTTTGCTGTCCTCACATAATTTCTGCAAGACTTGTAGAAGCTCTGTATAGCATGAATCAGAGGTGCTGGAATGTTCTTCCTTGCCAAACAGTATCAAAGTTTGCTCCAGGGGACCCTGTCAAACACCTTTTCCAGATCTATGAAACAAAGAGGGATCTCACTCTTATACCCAATAGCCTTTTCACTCAGCTGTATGAGTGTGAAGATTAGGTCTTGAGTCTTCAGTTTGCTCGGAATCCGCACGGGACCTCATCCAATTGTGGCTTAGCTAGGCGTCGGAGTCTCTGCTCTAGGATTCTAGAGTAAATTTTACCAGGGACACTGAGAAGGGATATGCCTCTATGGTTTCCACATTGTCGATTGTCACCCTTTTTTAAAATTGGTGTTATGATGGCAATCTCCCAATCCTTTGGTAGTGTCTTGTTGCACCACGCTGCCTGTAGGACCCTTAATAGTAATAGGTCGCCTGATGCTCCCATGTACTTAACCATTTCTGGTGTTATACCATCATGCCCTGCCGCTTTGCCCATCTTGATTTTCTCCAGTGCTGCCCTCAGTTCTTCCATCTTTATGTCATCTTCACCATCATTGGTTTTATCTTCTATGCAAGTGGTTATCATTTCTGATGCTTCACCATGCTCACCATCCAGGAGTTCTGAGAAATATTCTTTCCATCTTTCCATTACTTCCTTCGGGGCAGTAAGCAATTTGCCTTGCTTGTCCTTTATAAATTTGAGAGGGCATTGTTTTTCCTTCCTCATGTTCTTTAGGGTCTTATAGAACAATTTCTGGTTTTCTTGTGCATCCTTTTCTAGCTTTTCTCCAAATTCTTCCCAGGACTTCTGTTTTGCTGCTAGCACCTTGTTATTTGCTTCTGTTCTGAGTGTCACATATTCTCTATATTTCTCCATTGGTGTGTTTTGAGCTCCTAAATATTGTTTCCATACCATTTTCTTCTCTCTTATTTTCTCTTCCTCTGTCCAACAATGTGTCCTCTTTCTCTTGTTTCTAAGTTGGACTTCATCATATGCTTCTGCAGCAGCTGTTTTTATGATGTCCTTGAATTTAAGCAAGAGGGTTTCCAAGTCATCAGGCTGTTCATCTGTGCTGCTCACCGCTGTAGCAATAAGCCCGTGATATCTTGTCTTAATTTCTGGCTCTCTCAGCTTGTAAGCCTTAATGCTCATTTCTCCTGTTCGTTTACTTAGTTTCTTGCGTGATGTTGGGCAGTTCCTAGGCTGAGCAACTCTTTCAGTTGTTCTTTTGATTGTAAGTAGGTAGTGATCACTTCCAATTTCTGGCCCCTCCAGACTCTAGCATCCCGGACATATTTGAATAAGCTCCTCCTAACAATGGCATAGTCGATCACTGACTTCTCATTTTTTTTGTTGTTTCACATCTAGTGTACCGGGTATGCATGTATGCGCTTATGGGGGAACTTTGTGTTTGTAATTATCAGATTCTGCTCAGTGCATAATCTAAGGAGTTGCTTTCCATTGTCATTGAGAGTATCTTCTCCATATCTTCCGATACCTCCACCCCATCTAGCATGGTCATTTCCAACTCTGGCATTGAAATCTCCGAGCATGATAATTTCATCTAGGCAGTCATCCACTGTCCTTTGAAGCAGCTCGAAGAATTCCTCCTTGACCTCTGCTCTCTCATCCTCATTTGGCCCATACACTATGACCAAGTTGACTATGGTTTCTCCTTCTTTTAGTTTTACAACCATAATGCTCTCCGAGACAAAGTTCCATCCCTTGATACTATCTTTTTGGTTTTTGTATCACTATCATTATCAGATGAAGGTTATGTATCAATTTGATTATCAGATGAAGGTTATATATCACTTTCATTATCAGATAAAGGTTATGTATAACTTTGATTATCAGATGATGGTTATGTATAACTTTGATTATCAGATGATGGTTATGTATCAATTATATTGTCCGATGAAGGTAATGTATCCCTTTGATTGTCCGATGAAGGTAATGCGTAACTTTGATTGTCCGATGAAGGTAATGTATAACTTTGATTGTCCTGTGAAGGTTATATACCCCTTTGATTGTCCGATGAAAGCTATATATCCCTTTGATTGTCCGATGAAGGTAATGTATCCCTTTGATTGTCCAATAAAGGCTTTGGACCCCTTTTCGAAAAAAACAATAATGTACTTTAAAGTAAATAAAACATTTTACATTTTAAATTGTAGGTTATCTGCACAGTCCCACAAGAATCCAATCTCATGTCCCTTGCATCACTGAGAGGTCCGTGGACTACGGGTTGAGAAACCCTGAATTAAGATTTCTCACGAACGTTGTTGCTAATGTAATAAAACAAATAAAAAAAGCAACCATGTGTAATGTTTAGACATTAGGAAAAAAAGCAGCAACTACAACAACAGTTTCAGAAAAAAAAAACCGAACTGAAAAGAAATGTCGACATGCTTCGCAATCAGAGAAGTCTGCAACAGAATAGACGAACATAACACAATAAAATGACCCCAGGGGGTGTTCAAATTCAGTCTTGAAAAATAATCGGTTGGAGACAAAGTATAGAGCGACGTCACGCATTGATTTTAACCACTGGCTTTGTAGTTAATTATATTTCTGATCGTTCGATAACTGAATGATGCGTGTAGGAGGGCGATGGGGTAGAGGATTGGTAAAATCAATAGGAAATGAACAATATTTGAGAATTCGATGATCTTTTGTAGGGGTGGGTAACTCAGGAGGTTTGGGAGCGTAGCCGTAGGTGTTTCCAATGTAATTATCACAATTGTGGATAACTCATAAAGTTGAGACCTAATATAGGCGAATTCTCTAATACTTATCTCCCCTATGGCAGTATGTGCTGTGGGACTACCTTTATATTTTAACAAATGGTGTGCTAGTATCTTCAACGTAGTCTCTTTTTCATGGTTATTAAACTCTTTTTAAAATACTTTTATTTAATATTATATGACTGTTGTTTAGATGTGTCACATCCTTGAGCCTTGGGTCACTAAGTTTCAGATGACCTACGTAGCTGAAATTTTGCACACGACCCTCTATCGTAAAAAAATGTAAAGGATCCCGTAACACGCCCATTGAAGCATCTTGGGAATATGGTGTTCGGCCGATATTTTCTTGACCATCGGCACACAAGGGATGATGTAGGCAGCATCACGCCGTCCGCCTTAACCTTCCCAGAGTTGCTCTGGTACCCAATTCATGGGGTATCAGTCGACCCTGGAGCCGTTTGCGGTAAAAAAAAATGCCACCTCAACTGGGGATCGAACATTGAACCACCGAGCGAGGAAGCCAATGCACTAATGACTGCGCTAGCGCGGCTCCCGACCCTCTATCGTGGTACATTTTAAACTATCAAAGTTTAAAGACACATTGGCTGACCTGTCCTGTGCCCGCCATAGAAAAATTAAAGCGGGAAAAGACATTTAATTTTTACAAAACTACAGATGTGAAAAGATCACAGGCAGAGCTTTGTGACTTTGTACACAAAATTGTGAATAAGATCACAGAACGTTGTGACGTAAGCAAAATTGTGAACTGGGCCACATCAATTTTCAAATTTTAGCACATTTTACAATAAGAGTGTGTAGCATAACCCGTGTTTCTCCTTGTCGTGATCTTCTTATTTTACGCATTAGCTTATTTATCCCTGTAAACTTCCTACCTGGAACGTCATCATAGTTTTCAACAAAGCGCAACAACAGTAAAGACGATTAATCTACCAATGACATGCGTCAAAACTCGAGACAATTAATGATAGATCTGCTAGCTGAGACAAGCAGAAGCGGCACACCCTTGTCACGACGTCGGTGGTAAGGAACAATGAAAAACACCGCTGTCTTTGTTGTTAAACGTACCAGCCACATTTTGTACGGTATTGTGTGTCTAACTACAGTGAGGTGCATTTAATTCGAATCTGCAAGGCGTTAGAAAAGGTTCGAATTAACATATATTCGAATTATGTCACAATAATTGGGCTTTGTACTTTGCCAGTTAGTTTTGTAAGGCTCATTTCAGCCCTTGAAAAAATACGGATGCATGATATGATTTGGTTTGGTTTGGTTTGGTTTTTATGGACCATCTTCATTGTACACGGACAACTCCATCAATTCTCAGATCTCCCACCTTAAATCACACAATGAAGATCTCAGCACAGTGCACGAAATCCGTAGCACCGGCGAGAATCTTCATTGTGTGTATTTAGAAATCACAAATTCTAAAAATATTTTTATAGTAGGTAGGTTTCTAATTTAAAAATGTTGCCAGGGCAGCGGCCTTATGGCCCACTTTCGACCATTTCCAACTGCTGTGGGATTTTTAATATGCACGCGGGACCTCCTATTTTTTTCGCCCTTATCCGAGAAGGCTAGTCATCCGCTCTCACTACCCAGGAGACCAGGGGGGAGTATGACATCATTAGGACCACTGGTTCTGAAAAAAAATTCATAAATTATATTCCATCTACTGTGAATCAAACCCGGTACCTATAGAATTCGAGGCGGAAGCCATACTTCTTAGCCAATACGACCCTCTGAAAATGATGACCACATGTAACTTATATTTTGACTTACATCATTATTATTTGTTTATTCTTAAAGTTGTGGCGAATAGACCCGTCAAAACTATTTTTAATCGTATAGGTAAACCTTGAAAAACTAAATGTCGACACTTTGGTAGGTTTCTTAATCAGCTTTTGTAACTTATGAAACAATCGCACCAACTTTTCTGGAGAATACGGCATATGCATTGTACTGTGCAAGTTAAATTGAACACCAGTTAAAAGAACACGCAAGATTTCAATCATTTCATGGTGCAATGCTCAGTGTGCGAGAAATATTCCCACACGCTTTTCGGGAAAATTTCGGGATATTTTTCCATGCATATAACACACATTTCCTTGCATAATACATAGCCTCTAAATATGAATATATATCTCTATCTCAGATTTGACGCCTGCGTCACAACCACCCTTCCATATGCCACATCCTCGGTATTTCGTGGAAAGACAAAGTTGCAAATGTCGAGGTGTTGTCCCGTGCTGGCCTTCAAAGTACGTATACACTGCTTAGACAGCGCAGACTAAGCTGGTTTGGCCATGTCCGCCGCATGGAAGATGGTAGCATCCCGAAAGATATCTTCTACGGACAACTGGCAGATGGCAAAAGAATAGTTGGTGGCGGTTCTGAGATTCATAGATGTGTGCAAGAGAGACATGAGGATACTGGACATAAATCTAGCAGCCTGGGTGGATGAAGCTGTCGATCGCACCAAGTGACAATGCTACTTTCGGCGCCACCTCATATTGGACGAAAAGCAGCTCTCACAGCAAGCAGAAGAGAGGAGAAAACTTAAATATAGAGCTAACCAAAATGACACGTTGCTGAATTACTTTCGACTGGGGGTTCAATAAATACGCTTCTAGCGTTACATCGTGACACATACCTATCTCCCAGAAGCGGACGAAAGAGTCAAAGTTTATAATAAACCCAGTAAACGTAGTTGTTGTACTTGCCATCCTAAAATCCCTGTGAGACACCGTCAAATAGGAGCATTACCCACCTCTTTACACCACTGCCAAGAGTAATCTTGAGCGAAGGTTGCTACCTTTGAAAAACTCATTCTATTACTACAACTGTCGGGCCATTCGTGGACTACTACTGCAAATCAAGGGAGACAACCTGCGACACCAACGAATTTTTTTTTAAACACGAACGGAGGAGGGGGTGTATTTTGTATTACGAGCTGTATTTAATTCGAACTTCGAATTAAAAACCATTTTAGTGTGCACAATAGAACTAATGCAGGAGCATGTCAGAAGCTTCGAATAAAGCTCAACTTCGAGTTATCGTGCTTCGAATTAAGTACACTTTACTATATTGACCTACGTTGTCGGTCATCTCCCATCATCTAGTCTCTGGAGGGAAAAAAAAACTAGAGCTGTATATTATTCTGGTATCAGAATTCGTTTTTCAGTGATCTCCGGATTTCTTAATTTTTAGAAAATGGACGAACAAGGTCATGGCCCTAAGCTGCACGTGGAGTGAAAAGGTAAAGTGATGATGATGATGATGATGATGATGATGTAACATATACAGTTATTTTATCATCATTATTTTCCTTAACGTTTCTTGTGGAGCATGCAGACACCATTGTGTCCTGTCTCCTTCCAGAAAGTCGACACCAGAGGGACGCATGTACTCTAGTATCTCTGATTTCTGTAGCAACTTGTTTTAGGTGATGAGGTCCTCATCCCATTGCAAAAACCCATAATAGTAGCTTCTTGTGACATGTCTGAGACAACAGTAGTCACATTCTTTCTTTTTTTTTCTCTCTCTCTCTCTCAGAGATCCCCCGGGGACTATATGGGATCCTATGCTCCATAGTGAGCCACTACAAAGAAAAATGAATGAATGTATTCTTGTGCCTCCCAGCTGAGGAGATCGGAGCATTGATGCGTGCAATGAAGATAGTCCTTCAAACTAAACCAATATAAAAATACCAAATATACACACGTGACCTGTGTGTCATTGTCCTAGAGGATTCCTCCTTTATATAAGGATTTTCCTACTTTAACGTTGATTGGTTGCCTTGACTCATAGTGGAAACCATTATAGGTGCGGTGGCTTGAGCGATAGTTCGACAAACTAGTGAATAATAAATATATTATTTCCTAATAGATGTTTGTGTTTTTCTCTTCCGCGGATCACCCCTTCAGTCTCTCAATCAATAGCTAATGTTTTCACCCCTTCACTCTCTCAATCACCAACTAATGTATTCACCCATTTACTCATTCACATATTACCTCGTTAACACATTTACATATTACCTCGTTAACACATTCACATATTACCTCGTTAACACATTCACATATTACCTCGTTAACACATTCACATATTACCTCGTTAACACATTCACATATTACCTCGTTAACACATTTACCGACTTACCTTTCATTCATTTACTATTTAACACATTAGTTCGCTCACTCTTTTATTCAGTTATTTTTGAACACATTTGCTATTTGACTCTTTCACTCACTCGTTTACTCAGTCACCCTTTCACTTACTTACTCTTAGGCTTTCGTCACTCACTCTCTCTTATTCATCAACTCTTTTTCATGCCCTCCTTAACACCGTGACTCGCCTCTAGAAATTTTAACATAATCCTTCCGACAGAAACAGAAATAGATATTTTCACTTTCTGCCAAAAGAGGTGAAAATCATAGTTCTCCAGTCAAACTGTAACATACCAAACACGTTTCATTAATTAAATTGTAACATACCAAACAAGTTACACAAATTAAACTGTAACATACCAAACATGTTACACAAATCAAACTGTAACATAATAAACAGTTACACATATCAAAATGTAACATACCAAACACGTTACACAAATCAAACTGTAACATACCAAACACGTTACACAAATCAAATTGTAACATACAAAACACGTTACACAAATCAAACTGTAACATACCAAGCAAATTACACAAATCAAACTGTGCCATACCAAACACGTTACACAAATTAAACTGTGACATACCAAACAGTTACACAAATCAAACTGTGATACACCAAACAGTTACACAAATCAAACTGTGACATACCAAACAGTTACACAAATCAAACTGTGACATACCAAACAGTTACACAAATCAAACTGTGACACACCAAACAGTTACACAAATCAAACTGTGACATACCAAACAGTTACACAAATCAAACTGTAACATGCCAAACAGTTACACAAATCAAACTGTAACATACAAAACTTAACATAAATCAAATACCCAACATGTTATGCAAATTAAATAATAACATAACCAACACGAGACATAAATCAAACTGTAACTTACTCAAAACGAGGAATAAATAAAATAGTAACATATCCAACACGTCACATAAATCACATAGTAACATATCCACCACGGTACACATAGTAAACAGTAGCATTCTCAACACGTTACGTAACTCAAACCATAACATACTCAATATGTTACATAAAAAAACCTGTAACATACCCAGCACATTACAGAATACATACACAAAACATTAAACTAGGATCCAGACCTCCAGGATGACCCAAAGTCCGCTGGGAGGACAACATTAGACAATCTTTGAAGGACCGAGGACTAGAATGGAACCAGTCCAGGAGGAAGACAGCCGATAGGATAGTCTGGCGCTCTCTCTTCCAAATCTCTACACCTCACGGTAGAAGAGGAACGACTAAGTAAGTAAGTAACATTAAACAAGTCGAACCGATAGTCGAAAAGACATGTTTTTCACCAGACATTCTTCTTGCAACTGTAACATACAACAAATATAGCTATAGTGCAATCCACTTAAGCAGAACTCGCTTAAATCGAATTTCGCTTAAGTAAAAACATTTATGAATGTCCCAACCAAATGTCTATTTTGGTTTTGTTTAAAAAAAAAAAAACTCTGTTTAAGTCTAATTCTGATAATTAGAATTTTCGGATAAGTCGAAGTAATGTTTCTGTCCCAACTCAAATTTGGACTCACATAAGTAGAAGTTTTGCCTTCATTGCTTAAGTTATAGTACTACGTGGCCGTACATAATAATTTTTTGTTTTTTTTGTTTTTGTGAACAGGTGTTAACAGGTTAATAAACATCTGAGCTTCCGTCAGTAGATTACAATGCTAACATTCATCACACCAGCAAGCACATAGGCTTAATCGTCAGGCCGACTGAGCGAACACGATTCACTTCGGTTTGCGAGAAAAAGGGCTTGCCTTAAACTATGACAGCAACGGGAATACTGACATGAGCTCTGAAGATAAACAAAGAGTAAAACCTGAGGCGTGTGAATAGTAAATAATAAACATAAAGCAGTATTGGGCAGGCACTGTAAGAAAGAAGGAAGGACAACACTAGACAACAGAACAGTTCCTATATCAGGGGTAGTAACTCTTACATTGAATTCTTATCCTTCAGTGGTTATCGCTCTTGGAATCCGTATCATCATCATCATCAGTTGCCATCTCCACAACGGAGGTTGGCTGTAATGGATCTCCAACGTCTTCTGTCTCTTGTCTTGGTGGTACACTCTGATAGACTCTTTCCCGTCCATCTCTTGATGTTATCTTCCCACTTATTGCGCTGTCTTCCCCTTGCACGTTTACCTTCAACTCTCCCTTCTGTTATGGTCTTCTGCAAGGTGTTATGCCTTTTTATGTGGCCAAAGTATTTTAGCTGCCGAACTTTGACCTCTCTCATTAGTTCTCTTTTCATACCTAGATTTTCTAGGACCTCCTTATTTGTTTTCATCTCTTTCCATGAGATACGCCCCATTCTTCTATATATCCACATTTCAAGAGCCTCAATTCTTTCTTCCAAATGCTTATTCATCGTCCATGTTTCTGCACCATACAGAAATGCAGAATATATATAACACTTTATGATTCTCAGTTTTAATTTATGAGATAACTGTTTGGATGTCAGTATATGTTTCATGTTGTTGAATGTAGCTTTGGCCATTCCTATTCTCTTCTTGATTTCTGTTTCACATCTGCCATCTTCTGTTATTATATGACCAAGATATACGTAGCTCTTGACTTGTTCCAGGATTTTCCCATTTACGCTTATCTTTAATGTGGGTTTATCGTCTGTTTTGCTAATTATCATAGTTTTTAGTTTTCTCAATATTAATGTCGAGTCCATATTCATGACTTATACTGTTCACTTGCTTCACTAGTTCTTGTAACTCCTGTTCGCTTTCAGCTAACAACACGGTATCATCTGCATATCTAAGGTTGTTTATTGATCTTCCACTGATGTTCAGTCCTGGTATTTCCTGTATCTGTTTGAAAATTTTTTCGGTGTATAAATTAAATAGGCAGGGGGACAGCACACAACCTTGTCTGACACCTCTTTTTATGTCTATGTATGGTGAATAATTCCTTCCCGATCTTACTGTGGCAGTTTGCTCCCAATAAAGGTTACTGAGTATTCTTATATCTTTTCCATCAATACCTATGTCTTTGAGGCATTCAATTATTTTCTCATGATGGATTCTGTCAAAAGCCTTCTTATAGTCAATGAAGCACATATACATACTTTTTTGGACCTCTGTATATTTTTCTGCTAATCTTCTTAGGCAAAATATTGCCTCTCTTGTTCCACTGTTCCGTCTAAAACCAAACTGTTCTTCTTGGATTTCGCTGTCTACTTTACTTTTTATTCTTTCCTGTATGATTTTGAGCAGTATCTTAATTGCATGACTCATCAGGCTGATTGTTCTGAAGTCTGAACATTCTGTTGCATTTGGTTTTTTGGGCAATGTTATAAAAACTGATGTCTTCATGTCGTGTGGTAAATATCCTGTATTGTATATATCATTGCATATTTCTGTGATTGTATCTATACCAAAGCTCTCCAGAGCTTCTATCATTTCAATGTTTATGTTATCCATGCCTGCTGATCTTCCTTTTTGTATCATATGAATGGCATTCTCTACTTCTGATCTGAGAATGTGTGGGCCTTCATTAGAATCTGGTGATGGTTTTTTACCTCTGTTGTCCTCGAATAGTTCTTTTACGTATTCTGCCCATCTGTTTGATATGTCTTTCTCATCAAGTAATATTACACCATTTTTGTTCTTGATACAGCTTCCTCCTTGTGCAAACCGCGACCGATTTGATAATTTCTTTATTTCTTCATGCATATCTCTTGTCATGTGCTTCGCTTCCAAGTCTTCTATTTCCTTACATTTTGTTTCTATCCACCGTTCTTTTGCTTCTCTACACATAGTACGTATGTCATTGTCTATTGTTTTATATTCTGGAGTATTTTTTGCTTTCTTTCTTTCTGCCATTTTATTCAAGATGTCATCTGTCATCCAAATTTGATTTTTCTTAGACTCCTTTTTAGGTAAATTTGCATTTGCTGATTGTATGCTTGTTTTTAAGCATTCCCATTTTGCGGTTGCTTTTTCTTCTGGGTTTTCTCTTCTATACTGCTCCATGCTTTCTGTCAATAACTGTTGGTATTTATTTTTGACTTCGATTAAATATTTCTGTTTTATATCTGGTTGTTTCAGCGCTGATATTTCTATCTGGGGTTCCTCCTGTCTTCTGTTTCCTGCTCTTTTCAGCTTTATATTTACTTTGATGACAACTGGATTGTGATCTGAATTTATGTCGGCGCCAGGATGTGTCTTTGCACTTGTGACACTGTTCTTAAATCTATGTTTTATCATGATATAGTCGATTTGATTACGTGTTACATCTCCTGGGCTTTTCCATGTGTATAATTTCCTTGGGTGATGTTCAAAAAAGGTGTTACATATGACCAGCTGGTTTTCTTCACAGAACTGGATAAGTCTGTCTCCTCTATCATTTCTTGTCCCTAATCCATACTGTCCTACTATTTTCTTGTATTTTCCTTTTCCTACTTTTGCATTCATATCACCCATTACTATCAAAAACATCTGTAGATTTGACTGGTTTAAGTGTGTGTTGTAGCTCTTCATAGTATTCTTCTATTTCTTCCTCGCTGTAATCTTTAGTTGGTGCATAAGTTTGTAAGATTGATATGTCGAATGGCTTTGCTCTCATCTTTAGTAACATCATTCTGTCATTGTGTGTCCAGTATCCACATACGTATTTTTCTAACTCCTTCTTTATCAACATTCCTACCCCTCTTTCGTGTTTTTCTCCTCCTGAGTGTATAAGCGTGTACTGGTCTCTTGTTATGTAGCCTGTATCCAAAAGTCTTGCCTCTGCAACTCCCAGTATATCGAGTTTCATGTCGGTTGCCTCTAATATAAGATTGTCCAGCTTTCCTTCTCCGTTTAAAGTTCTAACATTCCATGTTCCTATTTTTAGGCTTCTCCTACTAGTTTTTAGGTGGTCTTTCTCAGAATGCTCCCTTTCAACAGAATTTAAGGAACACTCGTCATTATGTACTTCCTTACTCATTAGAGGAGTTGCCTCTTCCCTGTTAATTTGTACAGTAGATTCTTCCCCAGGGGACAGAGAGTTCTCTACATATCGGTTCTTATCTTGTTGTTGTGATTCCATTACTTTCTGTAGGAAGTACGTGGTAAGGCCCCAATCTCTTCCACGGTGGCTAGCCATTGTCTTTTTCTATGTCCGGAATCCGTATAGGAACGGCTAACAGAGCATGCAAAAATACTAAGCCAAAACGTGATTCCCAGCGCTTTTTACCCTTGCTACTATTACTAGCAATTAACTTAACATTATATTTTAGGCTTCGCTAAATTGCTTTTGAAAACTTTAAAAGATGCTTTGCCTCTTATTTTGGCGTAAATGTCCATCTTTGAGCAAAATTCTGATACGCAGAATCTCGGATAAGTAGAATTATATTTGACTTCTACTTATCCGACTGCACTGTAAATCTTTCAAACATCATCTTTTTCAAGTGCTAAGCCCGGTGGTGTAGGAGATACTGTGTCTCTACAACCTCCGGTCGACAATGCTGTTTACCAATTATTTTTTTTAAGTCTTTCCACGCAGCGATGTCAAACTGCCCAGTATCTTCTGTCTTTGTTGTCCTGCATTTATTTTTCCTTCAATTTTTCATACTGTCACAATATATTCTGTTCACTACATGTCCAAATAAAGTGGGCTGTTTCTTTCTAATTTGAATAATAAGTTTCATTTGCACATTGACTCTGTAGCTGCCCATTACAGTTTGTAACATTTTATTGTAAAACCACATCTCTGTGGCCTCCAAGGATCATCCTGATTGCCTACTAAGCGTCCATGACTCACTTCCATATATCAAAACTAGCTCTGTATTAAAAACTCTCTTTTTCACTTCCATTGACAGATATTTGGTGCACAATTTATTGTTCACTTATTTGAGCACTGCTTTTGCCTTTAAAAATAAAAACGCTAAATTGCATTTATTTGGAATTCGTCATTTCCAAAGCTGAATTCGAATCAAACAAGCCTGTTGATTGTAAAGTAAAATATTTTTTTTGCTCTGCATTTTTGCGTTATTTCCTTGTTCACAAATAGGGATGCGTGTTAGAAATATAGAGAAAGTAGTTTTATCAAAAGTATTGAGATAGTAGCTTTATCAAAACACTATTGAGAAAGTAGTTTTATCACTAACACATTTCTTCGTGCTTTTGGAGCACAAAATTACTAGTGTATAGATATATCCGTAAATACTGGTTTACAGGTGTCATATTAATAAGTGGAGGTTCAAATCTTTGCGTGGCAATTTATAGTTCTTTTTATTTCTTAGTGGTAGCTCATTGTAAAAATATTCTTAGTTAAAGTAACAATATCTGTAAGTGAATTTATAGTAACAATATTTCTAGGTGATAGTTTATAGTAACAATGTTTCTCTAAGTGATAGTTTATAGTAACAATATTTTTAGGTGATAGTTTTAGTAACAATATTTGTCTATGTTATAGGTTATGGTAACAATATTTCATTGTGATAGTTTATAGTTACAGTATTTTTATGTGATAGTTTGTAGTAATAATATTTTTAAGTGATAGTTTAAAGTAACAATATTTTCACGTGATAGTTTATGGTAACAATATTTCTCTGTGTGATAGTTTATAGTAACAGTATTTTTATGTGATATTTTATAGTATTTATATTTCTAAGTGATAGTTAGTAGTAATACTATTTGTAAATGAAAGTTTATAGTAACAATATTTCATTGTGATAGTTTATAGTAACAGTATTTTTATGTGATAGTTTATAGTATTAATATTTCTAAGTGATAGTTTGTAATAATAATATTTCTAAGTGATAGTTTAACAATATTTCTACGTGATAGTTTATGGTAACAATATTTCTCTGTCGGATAGTTTATAGAAACAATATTTCTAAATGATAGTTTATAGTAACAATATTTATAAGTGATAGTTTATAGTAATAATATTTCTAAGTGATAGTTTATAGTAACAATATTTCACTATGATAGTTTATAGTAACAATATTTCTAAGTGATAGTTTATAAAAGGGTAGTTTATAGCAACAATATTTCTCTAAGTGATAGTTTACAATAACAATTTTTCTAATTGGACAGTTTAGTAAAAGGATGCTTCTATACGACAGTTTCTAGTAACAATATTTCTTATTGGACTGTTTAAATGAACAGTATATCTAAGTGTTCGTTTATATTAACACGATGTAAAGTTATAGATTTATAGCAATATTTATAAGTAACAGTTTATAGTAAAAACATTTATAAATGATAATTTATAGCAGCAAAATTTGTAAGTGATATTATTATACTGTTGCGGGGCTTTATACGATTCACTTCTTTTATTGTTGTTGCGGCCCCGTCTTCTATTTCAGTGGTCGTTGTGGAAAGCCACCGTTCTCATTGATTCAATAAGCTTCTTAGTTCTGGTCATTTGATTCATTAATTCTTGATCGTGCTATTGTTGGAATAGTTACGCGAATGTGAGTTAATACTTTCTGTCTGTCACAAGGTTTGAACTCAGTAACATAATTGTTGAATTTGTAACTTCAATGAACGTGATAAGTCTCTTCTCGAGTCCACACAATTTTTAATATACATTTCAAACAGTAGACAGTCCATGGAGGTTGATTATGAAAACATTATATATTAGAATTGAATCATACATCATAAATGCTATCCATGCATTATAGTCCTGGTCCAATAATATGCAACACTATAGTCAGAACGTCGTAACTATATGTACGCGCGGTTGGGACATCCAACGGCCGACAATGAGATTAGACGTCTGGCGATATAAAACGAATGTGGACCATAATTTCATCCTTCCTTGACTTTAGTTAAAATTACTAACCTCGATACATTCCTCTCTTCATAAGAATATCGGACTGACCCATGTCCGTACTGCAATAACATATGTGCGGCAATATCATGCCTACCACTGGGAGGATTATAGGACACGTCTTATCCGTTTGACGGTCATCTAAGAAAAGGGTGTGGTAACCTAGTCACGGTGCGTGACATACCAACGCATACACGTCATAATCAATCGTGTGTATCGCGTACACTAACTAACAATTATTTACATTATATTAAACGTAGTCACCTATTAATCTTATGCTGTTAACCTCTAGCAGACCATGCCAATAAAATACCTTAACAATTCCCTGTCCACTGGGGGAAAAAAAATCTATCTAATAGATTTTTTTTTAACAAAAACCCATCTGAAAAAAATACCAATATGTTAACAATATCAAAAAAAAAAATTTAACGAGATTGCGGCATATGGCCTACGACGTTCTGTCTAGAACCAATGTCGTGGTCATGTCGACTAACCAATAGTCATGTAATATATTCATTATTTATATCATAAATAAATATAAATGGTAATAAGAACTAAAAGAGAATGGTAATGTCGATCTCTAATTAAATAATTAATTAACTTAAAATATGTCGTGATAAAATGTCATGTCAGACTAATTTAAAGTGTTAAAATTAAACTAAATAACTATACTAGGTATGGAATAAGAATAAGTTGTTGAAAATCTAATGTAAGAAAAATGAGAGGATCTGTTAAAGAAAGACATAATAACGAATAAAGAATAAATTAGAGAAAGAAAAAAAATGATGTATAAATTTAACTAAGTTATGTGTGTTGAACATCAAGTAAGTGTAGTATTAAGTTATTAATACCTTTCTAACTAATTTAAACAATAGTAAGCAATATAATCATGTAATTCTAAGAATATAATCAAAGAATTATGTGAGTTTTCTTTTCTTTCTTTCATTTTTTTAAGTTTCATTCATTTTTTTAAAATTCAACTCACTTGTCATTTTAATGTGGATTAGTTTTAAAGAATAAATTAAAGTAATTAACATTGGATATGAAGATCCATTCGTAGTCTTGATCCTTGAATTTCCATTAGACAAAATGTTCAAGTATTCTGAAATCACGTTTATATAACGAATTAGTTCGACTGGAATGTCATTTATTTTCTCCGAAGTGTTTTGAAACAATGTTGTGACAAATGTAAACCAGGAAGTTCCGGTGTAAAGACGAATATAGTGTCAATTGATTGCAGTCACTTTGCGTATAATTTGCCTATAGAAAGCAGCTGAGTAAATGGTTCATTCATGTGTCAAAAAGCAACGATGGTGCTATGTTCTTTGATTAAGTTTCTCTGTACATAGTATTGTCTTTGCGACAAACAACGTAAATTAGGAATCGACATCATTAGGATTTCGAGATAATGTATCTGCCAAGATGTTGTCGGATCCTGTGATGTACTCGATTGAAAACTCGAAGGGTTGGAGGAGTATAGCAAATCTGGTCAATTTTGGACTCTTGTGATTTGCTCGTTGTAGTGATGCTACGGCCCTTTGATCGGTTTGTACTACAAAAGGGGCTCCCAGTAGGAATTGTTCGAGTTTGGTTATCGCCCACACGACGGCTAAGAGTTCGCGATCAACCGTAGAGTACTTCACTTCTGGTGGTTTCAGTTTTCGTGACACGTACAAAGTTTGGATGAGGATGTCGTCATGGTATTGGAGCAAACATGCGCCAATTCCGTAGTTACTCGCATCTGTACGAAAGAATGAACTTTTTTGAAGAAGCATCAATTAATCTCAAAATAGGTGGATTTGAAAATATAGAAATTATTTGCCGAAAAATTCTGTCACATTCGTCAGTCCATGTCACTTTCACTGGCATGTTCTTCTTTAGTAATGAGGACAATACAGCAGTGATGGATGACAAGTTAGGTACGAATCTACTGTAATATTGGACTAGACCTAACAAGCTTCTCACTTGTTTCTTCGTTTGAGGAAAGGAAATGTTTAAAATTTTTGAAACTGTACTGGGTAATGTTCGGATATATCCAGCTCCAATAATGTGACCCAAAAAAGTGATCTCATGAAATGCTACCTGTAATTTTGTAGGTTTAGCAGTTAACTTGTACCTTCTCAAGGTATCAAAAACGTATCCAAGACCCAAAAAATGTTCCTCAAAAGATGAACTAAACAAGCATATGTCATCTATATATGTAATAATGTCTGGTCTACCTGAAAAAATGTGTCGCATCATGCGAACAAAGGTAGCTGGAGCGTTAACCAGCCCAAAAGGCATCACGTTCCACTGGTATAGACCTAGCGGAGTTGAAAACGCGGTGTAGTATTTTGCTTTGTCGGTTGGTGGTATCTGCCCATAACCTGTAGTTAAGTCTATCTTAGTAAATATAGTTGCTGTCGATAGACGTGGCAGTAAGTCATCGAGAAGTGGATGTGGTTCGCTATCAACTATCGTTTGTGCATTTAATTTTCTATAGTCGACGCATAGTCTAATGTTATTGTCCTTCTTTCGGACAATAACTAATGGAGAAGAAAATGGGGAATTACTAGTTTCGATAATTCCTAAAGATAACATCTGTTCAAGTTCCTTAGTAGTTTTAGTAAGAAAGTGTATAGGAACAGAATAAGGATGTACCCGAATTGGAGTATCCTCGTTAAGAGTGATGTCATGATTAATGACTGATGTGCGACCTGGAACATCGGTCAACACATCTGGATAAGATTGTAGCAGATCAGCAATCTTTTGATGCTGTTGCGGTGTAACCGACGAAGAGATGGTTACGTCCCGCCAAGATTCGCTAGATTGTACTACAGGTACAGGTAAAGCTAACTGTACCTCAGGAAAAGAAGATTCTTCTTCCTGGATAACGGATAAATTAGAATAGTGACATGTAGGTCTGAAAGTGTCATCTAATTCATGAAAAATAGCTTGTAGATGTTCAGGTCGAGTATGAAATTGCTTGAGCATATTTATGTGAAATATTTTGTGATGTCCCTTAATGTCCAGGACATAATCAACATTAGAAATCTTATTGATAACCTGGTAAGGACCATTCCACGAGATTAGTAGTCTATTATTGTTATGTGGCAATAACACATAAGCTTGATCTCCTGGAAATAATTGACGTAATCGTCTATTACTGTTTTGGAAAGTTCTAGCTTTCTCTTTCGCAGCCTCAGATGAAGCTGTTGCCATTTGACAGGCATCAATAATGTTATTCCGGAGATTAATTACATATTCATAGGATGACTGAGTGTCCTGAGTCATCTCAGGATCGATTAATAAATCTTTTATCAGTCCCATAGGACCTCTTGGAGGAGCGCCAAAGACTAAATGAAACGGAGAGAAGCCAGTTTGTTCATTTGGCACCTCTCGATAAGCGAATAACACCGCTGGTAGCACTCTGTCCCAGTCCTGTGGATGGTTAACTGTAACTTTATGTAGCATTTGTTTGAGTGTACGGTTAAGTCTTTCTACAGCACCATTACTCATTGGGTGATAAATGCTGCTGAGGTTTCTATCTATTTGCCAAGTCTTCATTACCTCCGTCATAGTCTCAGATATAAATTGAGAACCATGATCTGACAAAAGTTTTCTAGGAAAACCTACTCTAGAAAAGATCAAGTGTAGTGCATCAGCTACATCTGTGGTGGTGGTTGTTTTTTAATGGGATGGCTTCTGGCCATCGTGTGCATAAATCGATGCAAGTGAGAATAAACCTATGTCCTCTGGCTGATGGTAAAAGTGGGCCAATGATATCAATGGCCATTTTGTCGAAAGGTCTCACCGATATATCACAAGCCTGAATAGGCGCCGTGTGAAAGGCTCCCCGTGCTTCCACTTCTTGGCATATCGTACAGGAGCGTACGTACTGTGAAATATCTCGTGATACTCCCGGCCAAAAAAAAGAAGATAATACTCGTGAACGTGTACGAGTATAACCCATGTGACCTGCACACTTAGAATCATGTGCATGTTGAAGTATGTACCGCCTAAAAGCAAAAGGTACCATGACTTGTTGTCTTATCTGAGTTTTATCCATAAAACATCTTAATAAAATGTCATTTTTAATACTAAACCACTGACTATAATTTATGTTCCTAGAAAGATTGTCATCTTTGTTTGACCAGCGTAGAAAATGTTGTTCGTGACCTGTCTTCCCTCCGTGTGGCAGCAAATGATACTCGGTCAGTAGCAGAATGAATCTCGATATTTTCATGATCATTTGTTTCCTTGTTTTCCGTGTCTATAGTCTCTAATTGTTTTGTATGTGCTCTGGTTATTGCTGCATTTCCGATGTATAGATTATTTTTTTCCCATTGAATAATCTCATCTGGTGTGCAATCTTTACTCCCGTGTATGCATCCCACCATAAGGTCGGCAATTGGGTTTCTTAACATGCATGCTTTAACATTGCCTGTGAAGAAAGGTGTGTCAATGTAAATAATAGCTGTTGGATAATATTCTATGGTTCCCCCAAAAGTCATGCACCTGACATGTTCTCCAGTTGCACAATTTGGATGAACAAGTGTCTGACGGATTCCGATCGTGGTCGATCCCGAATCTCTTAAGACTGAGACGATGGATCCATTAACTTTTCCTCTGTTGAAGATCAGTGATCCTGTTCCGTCATTGACTGCTAGACTGACTTCTGGTAGAATATGACCGCAGTTCAGAACTGTCTCTTTTGCTTTCTGAAATATAAGATTACATGTTGGGCAACTATTTGCCACGTTATAATTCATTGCAAAACAAGTAGACGATGACTGTATTTTGTTATCAGTAGTTAAACTCTGAACCCTAGGGGTTGTAGCAGTAGTAACAGCTGCCCCTGTATTATGGTTATAAGTTGTCGATCTACGAGAATGAGAACGATGACGAGAATAATTAGATGAATTATCCCGTTGTCCTCTATTGTAACCGTTATCTCGATGTCTCGAGTTATAATTATCGCTATTGTTCCACTTGTAATCATTATTATAGTTATATGTTCGATTATAACTTGAGTTACGTGGATTACTGTTATTTCTTGACTGAGGTGAATAGTTTCTGGTTTGTTGTCGTCCTCTATTAAAGTTATTGTTAAAGTTATTCTGTCCCTTATGAAAATTAATGTCATAGTTTCCTTTGAACCTACCCCTGTCTACACTGTGTGTTCTAGATTTGTTATGATTATGATATGCCATATTGGAGGCTACAGGAAGTGGTTCTCTTATCAATGTGCCAGAAATATTAGCATTCGGATGAGCTGTGCAGTAATTTAAAGAAATTTTTTCTAACTCATCCATAGATTCTGGTTTTCTTTCTTGCAGATAAGCAAAGAATGGTGAGCTGACAGACGATAATACTTTATCCCTCAATAACAAATCGACTAACTTGTCGTAGGATTTGTTGACACCTGCCAGTTCAACCCATCTGTTAAAAGTATTGCGTATGTTAGCAATAAAACCTGTGAAATCTCTATTGTTATCTGGCAACAAACTTTTAAAACGCAATCTACATGCCTCTTCGTTCAAGTGGAAACGACGTAGTAACAACGTCTTAATGGCCTCATAGTCTGTTGATAGTGTTGGATCTATATTTTGTGCTGCACTTGCAGGTTCGCCATCTAGAAATTCCTTAAGTTTCAGTGCCCATGCCGCTTTGTCAAGGTTATTCACCTTACATATGTCCTCAAAGCGCGCGAGCCACGATGAAAGGTCATCTACGTGTAACTTGAATGGAGGCAGCTTAAAGTAATAATTACCTTTAAGTCGTGTGGATGAAGATCCAGATTGAGCAGTATCATTTTGGGTTGCTGCAGCGCCCTGTGAATTAAGTTTGCTGTTTCTAATTTAAGTCGTTGCAATTCCATTTCTTGCTGCAGTATGATTTCTTGTCGTTTCAATTTATTCTCTTCTTCAATCCGTAGGATTTCATCTCTTGCTATCTTTCTTTCTTCTTCTTGTCTTAATTCTGCCTTCTTTTCCGCCTGTTTTCTTTCAAGTTCCTCCATCTCTGCTTTATATTTTGCAAATTCAGCCAATGCATAAGCCTCGAGAAGTTCTCCTTTTTTTCCCAAAATCTTTACCATTTTTAATAAAATAGTCTAAGTTAAGCATCTTGACGTTAATATTGTACGTAATGGTTATGTAATAATCACCAATAAATTTTAAGTAATTATTATATTTATTCAATTTATGAATAGTCGATATAAACAATCATAATATTATTGAACTTAATCTGGGAATGTTCAATTTAATTAATTGTAATATTATCTAACTATTATTTGTAATTCCATTACATAGGACATACTATGTTGGGAAAATATTACATATATACTCGTCAATATATCATAAATAGTTATGATATATTTATCTATTTCGGGTGCTGAATTACTATCATGCACCTAAAATAATAAATAGTATTATTCCTCAAGTATTATATCATTCAGTCAGTGATATGTGCTAAGTAAATCATTTAGTAATGGAAAAAAAAATGTACCAAATAATATACACTATGTCTTTTATATGCAGGACAGAGTAAAAAGTCAAGTTATTTGATAAATATATATATTATTATAGTATGCCGTAATCATTAGCTATAAAGTGCATCGCCCATTTCTTGGACTACCACTGCAAATTGGTGCAAAGTCCCTAATTCTCCTTAAAAGTCATTAAATTTTAATTATATTCATATACACTCTTATTAAGCAAGAAATTATATTATTAGTGTTAAATCATGAACAGATGAAATGAGGACATACGATACGATGGGTAAACCAAGGATAAACAAACCATATTATCACGAAACAAGACGTTTCTACAATAAAAATTGATATTATGAAACCAAATCTGCAAACCGGAAATATACAGTAGGTGAAGGTTAACTGAATATAGAGTTAAATCTGCGTACACAAAAATTAATGACGCAAACATGGACTCATTGACGGTTATACAAAAAAAATGAACTGAATAATAGCAAGATCAGAAAGAACAAGACAGATTACTAACATTGTTTACCAAACTAAATAGAATTTAAACTGAATACGATAAAATACACCGATTATTTCACCAAACTAGACATCTAACATATACTGTGAATTAAATGCAGTCCCGAACGAAACAAGCCCCGGAAATGTCATCGACGCGTTCTCCGAGAAATGCGATTTAATTCACTACCCTAAAGACCGTTCAGAATGAATATCGGCAATCCGTAGAGCCATAATTTATTCATTCTGAATCTCCACTCCAACCTCCCACAAATTAGGCACAGCACAAACAATGAAAACAAATATAACGTGCATATTAAAATATATAGAACGGACATGCCTGCAAAATGTGAATTAGACTCAGTGATGTTTCTTATGAATGACAACAGTCACGAACTGAGACTTATCTTTTAAACCCGTCGTCCGATGCGATCTTCACCAACGGCCTAGACTAGAGGATAGGACTGTTTGCTCCTTGTTGGTAAATAATGTCTTTTCAATCCTATGATCTACTGAGAAGTTGTATTCTTGAATGAAACATTAGGTGAGCTGGCATCGTCCTTCGATCGTTGGCTTGTACACGGAATATTGTGACGTCACTGATTTTTGCATGGTTACAAAGGCCACGTCATGTTCGGAATCATGTGACTTGAACGTTTTCTTGTAATCGTAAACAGTCCGTGAAAGTATGTAAACAAGAAAAATTTCTTTCTTCCTTCGTTCCCCAGCAATGGCAACCACTCTGTTGCGGGGCTTTATACGATTCACTTCTTTTATTGTTGTTGCGGCCCCGTCTTCTATTTCAGTGGTCGTTGTGGAAAGCCACCGTTCTCATTGATTCAATAAGCTTCTTAGTTCTGGTCATTTGATTCATTAATTCTTGATCGTGCTATTGTTGGAATAGTTACGCGAATGTGAGTTAATACTTTCTGTCTGTCACAAGGTTTGAACTCAGTATCATAATTGTTGAATTTGTAACATCAATGAACGTGATAAGTCTCTTCTCGAGTCCACACAATTTTTAATATACATTTCAAACAGTAGACAGTCCATGGAGGTTGATTATGAAAACATAATATATTAGAATTGAATCATACATCATAAATGCTATCCATGCATTATAGTCCTGGTCCAATAATATGCAACACTATAGTCAGAACGTCGTAACTATATGTACGCGCGGTTGGGACATCCAACGGCCGACAATGAGATTAGACGTCTGGCGATATAAAACGAATGTGGACCATAATTTCATCCTTCCTTGACTTTAGTTAAAATTACTAACCTCGATACATTCCTCTCTTCATAAGAATATCGGACTGACCCATGTCCGTACTGCAATAACATATGTGCGGCAATATCATGCCTACCACTGGGAGGATTATAGGACACGTCTTATCCGTTTGACGGTCATCTAAGAAAAGGGTGTGGTAACCTAGTCACGGTGCGTGACATACCAACGCATACACGTCATAATCAATCGTGTGTATCGCGTACACTAACTAACAATTATTTACATTATATTAAACGTAGTCACCTATTAATCTTATGCTGTTAACCTCTAGCAGACCATGCCAATAAAATACCTTAACATATACTCGTAGTACCCGCGTATCTAGGTGATAGTTTGTTGTCTCATATTTCTTAGTATTACTTAATATTAACTGATTTTCTAGGTGATACGCTAATCGTAGCAATATTTCTACATAACAATTTTTAGTAATACTATATATTGTCAAAGGTTGAAGTAACACTTGTGTTTTTTTACTTATAAAATGGGGGAGGGGAGATAAAGAGAAAGAGAAATCTAAACTGTGCAGATCAATATTAGAGTGCTTTGATTTAATTTTTTTTACTATTTTCGTTATTTGTTGTTCGTTGTCTTATCCAGAACTTAAATGCCAAATTGGTAGCCTGCGTTAGTATAGATGGATTAACTTGAAAATTAGGTCATAATGAAGGAAATTATCTCACCACTGTTTGCTGTGTTCGTGATGGCGCTGGTAGCAAATTGCAATCAGGCACAATATGTTGACAGCAGGCGGAGGTCGACATCACGTGAGTAGACCTGTGTGGTTAACTTCTAAATCATCATCATGTGACATATTCTTTCCAGAACGTTGTCTCCATTACAGCTGCTCTGAACGCATCACGATTCTGGGCAAGTCGACCTGCATCAGCCAAAGACAAGTTCAGACTCTCTGTGATGTCCTGGGTCCACCGTCGTCTAGGTCGACCCCTTCCCCTTTTTCCAGGGACCATGCCTTCCATCACTGCTTTTTCCAGACTATTATGTCTTTTTATATGACCGAAAAATTTCAGCTTCCTTATTGCGATGGTATTTAGGAGCCAATGTTCCTGTACGTTTAGTGAGTGCAGTACTTCTCTGTTGGTCTTTTTTTCTGTCCAGGGTATTCTCAACATCCTTCTGTAGCATTTCATTTCGAATGATGTAATCTTTTTTGCAACTGTTTTTATTGAGTGTCCAAGTCTCGCAGCCGTATGTTGCTACTGGGAATATACATGCTCTGATCAGTTGTAACTTTGTTTCTTTGCTTGTGCCTTGCCATAGGTTTTTCATCTGTATTAGCTTATGTGAAGCAATTGCAAGTCTTCTTTTAATTTCTACTGCACAGTCGCCAGAGCTGTTAATGATTGATCCTAAGTATTCGAATTCATTGACACTTTCCAGTTCTTCGTTATCAATTTCAATTTCTGGTTTGTCTTTACTTTGTCTGTTGTCAATACTTTGGTCTTCTTGGTGTTTAGGTATAGATTCTGGGCCTCGCTGTGTTTTTTGGTGGACAGAAGTAATTGTTCAAGTCCTTTTGGGTTGGTCGATAGGAGGACTGTGTCGTCAGCATATCTGATTTCCGGGATCTGGTACCCGCCGATGTTAAATGAGTCAAACTCTGTGTGTTCTTGGTCATCTCTTACGTTTCTCATGATATTCTCGGCATAAATGTTAAACAGGTAAGGGGAAAGGGTACAGCCTTGTCTTACTCCTTTCTGTACTTCAAACCATTCTGATGTTTCCCCCTCTATTCTTACGGCTGCCTGTTGTTCTTGGTACAGCAGTGCGATGAGTTGTATAAGGTGGTTTGGAAATCCCATATTTTTTCATAATAGCCCATAACTGCTGATGTTGTACACAATCGAAAGCTTTGGTGTAATCAATGAAACAAGTATGTAGGTCAACGTTGAATTCTCTACACTTTTCTATGATGATCCTCATGTTGAATATATGATCTCTAGTGCCTCTACCTGGTCGAAAACCCGCCTGTACTTCATTTATTTCTGTTTCTAGCTTTTGTTGCATCCTTTTCATTATGATTTGTAAAAGTATTTTGCTGGCATGGCTTATAAGAGCTATAGTTCTGTAGTTTGTGCACAGTTTCAGGTTGCCCTTTTTTGGCAAGGGTATGTAAATTGATCGTTTCCATTCCTTGGGCCAAATTCCGCTTTGCCAGATCTTGCAGCATAATGCATGGTATATACGAGCGCTGCCTTCTCCTCCTGCCTGTATCATTTCAGCTAGTATTCAGATTAGCCATTATGGATTTCTTGGCATTGTACATCCAGTAGTTTGCCATTGCTTTCTGGATGGTTCTGGCCGCTTACCATTACAGTCCATGGTGCGCCCTCAGCCCGATACCAGGCCTTTCCAACTCCTGCCCTAGAAGCCGTTGTCAAAATATTATTGATCATCCGCCCATTCGGCCAGCAGTTGTGTGTACTGTTTAAGGGGGACCTCCCTTTTTCAATTTACTCATGTAGTTTGGCCGGCCAGTCAAAGCCGTTGCCCGGGGGGTGGCGCTGCCGTACACAAGCAGACTCGAGGAGCCATACATGAGCTGAACTGGAGTGGGGGAACCAAATAGGATCCAGGCCATCCTCAAAAAGAGGAAGTGACTGCCTCTCACCGTGAGGTACTATCCCTTACACACTCCAGCCCTACCCTAACTTCTAAATACAATATCTAAATTAGAATATAACAGTCTAGTGCATAAAGTCAAAGATAGGATAGTACTACACATTTTCGGCGAGAATGGTAGTCGTCGCCTACGCCTTCAGCGTATTAATTGATAACGCATTGGCCGAACCAAAAAGGGTACCCTATTTTTCAAATTCGTCCTTGAGACAAACGTACCACTTTTCCAAGTTCAATGAAGTATTTGCCTAGAATACATTGTAGAAGGGAGGAGAACGGATAGATAACCCAACGCAAATCACGTCTCACATTGTTTCTAAAAATAAAACTAACTTGCTAGCTTTGCCTTAGGCGATTTTCAGAATACGAGGAAAACGTTAGAAAATGTGGACACTACGGTTAGAAAACACGCTTAGCTCTTATTGCGAATGACGTAATTCTAGACGTGTTACGAGAAACTCTCGTAAGTAGCTTGAAAGTACATGGAAAAAGAATTGAACAGGAGGTAGTTTAAAAATAAACAACTAACATAGAAAAAAAGATAGAATTTTGAACCAAGCCACTTAGCCCCATAAAAATCATATATTCGTGTACCTGAAGACTTGCTGACCAAGAATATGTTGTTAGTTATCTAAATAGTCCATTAAATAATCAAATATTGGTAATAATACATAGAGAATCGGAGATACTGTCAGGTCAAGTCATGTCTGCTTAGATTGGATAGCATATTTTTGGGAAAAAATTAGGTGAAAGAAAGGCTAAGATAGTACGATGAAGTGGATTGGATGAAATTTGAAGGAAGCCGAAATATTATTGGCTAACCTAAATATACAAATCTAGTTGGTAATAGTAACACACAGAGGTTTGAAATATTTTTTTAAAAATAAAGTTTCATTCAAAAAGAGATGCTTGGTCTCATTGGCCAAAGCCTTTTACTTTAACGAAATAGTAGGCTGCTCGCTGCCAATTTTTTAAAAAATATTATGAGGAACAAGCAGCGATGAGCAGACCTGTGCTTTGTTTTAAAATAACTAACAACAGAAAGCAGTCTGAACAGAGGCAGTGATGAAAGTGTGCCATATTCTATTGCCTAATTCATCGTTATTTGTTTATATTTCCTTGATATGTGGTAAGATTGATTTTATTGACTTTTTAATTAAAAAAGGTTGTGTGAAAAAAGAAAAGGCCATGTAAAAGATTGTAATTAAATGGTTCCATGGCAGACTTAGGCATGGCCTAGATGTTGATCCATCATATAAGGGACTATCTAAGAATGTTTAAAACTACAGGACTATATATATATGATGGTCATACAGGAACATCACACCTATCTTATTGCATGGAAAAGATTACTGCAGGAATGTCAGAGGCGTAGCATCCATTAGGGAAGAGAAAAGAAAACTGGTACAAATTGTTCCATCAAACTAAAGTGGAGAAGCAGAGTTGTCAGAGAGAGCTGACCATGTTCTTTTGTATTGAATGTATGTTTACATGTAAATTAGGAGGAATTAGTTTGATATTAAGACAGAACCATAACTTGCATCGACAGGGGTTCCTGCTGGCACTTGTCTGGTGCTGGTACTCGATGATAGAGAAATTCAGCACGATTTCTAAGAGTCTCTGGTACCTGTTTGTATTAAAGAAGTTCAAGACCAGAGGAGACTGAAGTGTTTGGCCAAACAAACTACAACTGCTGTGATTCCAGGATCCAGATAAGTGCAATATCTGGCCTGGGACAACTTATCACGACTAAAGAAAAATCTCCTGTATAGACCAAAACGTTCCTCCAAAAGACTAACATAAACAATTCTAGTGAAACAAAAGAACATTGGGATGATGTAAATCCCCAACCTGCATCTCAGTACCAGTAGTTAAATAGAGTAATTATCATCAACTTGAAAATTTGTAACAATGTACTATGGACATATTGTCTGTTGTATGTAAATATCTTTATATATATTTGTAAATAAATCTATCCATCTAAATTGATTCTCATTGAACTGTAGTCCTGACCAAAACAACTTTAGGCTCAGGACCAATAAAGTTTAACAAAAGAATTTTTAAATATAAAATTTAACAGCTGGGGTTAGTTGAGTTTATCATAGTAATTAGTATATGTTTGTATATTTCGTTGTATTGAGATTCTTTAACAACACTCTTACAATACCCTAGACACTTTATGTAGCTTTCAGTCACGCTAGTCAAGAAAGAATATAACTTAGAGTGAGATCGTAGGGTGGTAACAAGAAAGGTACTCTGTAACACAGTTGTCCATTGTTTACCTCAGAGACCTTCACAGTTGATCTCACTTAAGTACATCTATACGCACACCATTCTTCTTAACATCAAAACCCACAACAACCTGGTTATAAATCAATCAATACATCCTCAAGGAGCATAGGCCTTCAACAAACACATGTCAAGTCATCCTGTCACGTGCCATCAGTTCTTTCCACATCTACCTCATCATTTTCACTTCCTTCACCAGTTGTCTTCTCCATGTGTGTTTTTTTTTTGGTCTATCCGTGCCTCTCTTACCCTGGGGGTTCCAGAACAAGGACTGGCTTATAATGCTATCAACAGGTATAGCTTGTCATTATTAGCTGGCCACGTGTGATCCTTATGCCAAGACCATCCTCTACTGTGGGATTAAATTAAAAGGTTGCGTTGGATGTAGGATGTCACTCGACAGCGTTCATACTTGTTGGCTTAAAGTTTCTACATGAAGGGTAGCCATTCCCATGCCCAACCTTACTAAGACGCCTTTTACGACATGCCTGGTAGATAATAGTGGTAATATTCTTTGCTCCCATTTCAGGACTTCGCAGCGCCCAGCGGTAACCAAACCAGTTTTCAACAACATAGAGTGGATAAAAAAAACTTATTTGGAGACCACGTCAGAATATAGTAAAGTCAGCTTTTACCACACGCGTTCAAGAGCTGGTGATCTGGCTACAAGATAAGGGAACGTTCGAGGGGAAGGTGGCTAATCATCACTGCCACACAGTATATCTGACCACTAAGAAACTGCTGCCATCTGCCTACATCGGAAGATCGGTTGCAATGTGGGGGGGGGGGCGGAAGCTAAATTACAAATTTGGTGAAAGGTCTTCGGGTGTCCAAAACTTAAAATTGGTTTTGATGGTGCACTCTGATATACTCTTTCCTGCCCACCAATTTATACTATCTTCCCACTTGTCTTCTTCTTAAACGTTTCCCCTCAACACGTCCTTCCATTATAGTCTTCAGCAAGATGGTATATCTTTTTATATGGTCAAAATATATCTGCATCTAAAAACAGAATGAAGATCAATTATTTCTGGTGCAATAGCTTGTTTAGTAAAGGGGGGATTACATGTTTGAAGTGAGACCATATACATACATGCAAGATTCAGATACCATACAAAGGTTAAAGAAATCATAAAGATCAAAGAAATGTTTATGATGTCGGTATAGGGGAGCAACAACATCGTTTGTATGTAGAACAACATAAAAATTGCACCTTGGATATGTTCGTTAGACTTAAGGAGTTCGATTCCGACTTTGCCTCGTCAGAGAGTCCCGGGGACTGCGCGCTTTTTTCCAGAAGGATTCTGTTTTTTATTATCCTACAGTTTTAACAAGATTAAATAAAACCAACGATATAGAAGGACAAATGTTTGACAAAAGTTCAGGATAGAATATATGTAACCTGCAAACTATTTAATTTTAGATTAAACAGGGGCGTACTTAAAGAATGTGATAAATAATGGAGGAAAGCTTGAGTCCTGTGAACAGTAAATAAATTAGTCTATATAAATCAAAGGCAAAGTATGTTTCTATGTTCTTAATACAAATCCGCATGCCTTATTATTTCTTGATCAATTTTGGCAGAGACTCTCTTTAGTTACCGCCTGGGTACGCCATGCAGTTATTTTATAATTTTGTATTATAATTGTGACATTATGATTAATTACAGTTTTTCGTAACAAATGTAAACAGATCAAGGGCTATAATCATTAAATAAAAATTCATGAGTAATCAAGGGAAGTAATATTAATGTAAAAACTATTGTTTTGTTTTTGTGACAACTGCCATACTTTTCTATATTTTACAATATAGTTCAAAACTATTAACCATACACTTTTAATTTAAAGGACATTTTTTATAAAAAGCAATGACTATACAATGTGGATCCGTATCCCAATAAAAGTAAGACTCGCCACGTCGTGTGCTTTATTTGTCTATGCGTAATACAGGGTCGTACTCAAACAGGTGCCTAACTGAATGGGAAAAAATCAGAATTATGAATCAAGGGAAACAATCCAAATGATAAAATTATTATTAAACGTCGTCATTTACAACGTCACATTTCTTTATTTTACAAAGCCGTTTAAATTATTTAGACACTAATGCTTTATGCGACAATTAAAAAAATATTATTTTTGTTGTAGTATTTAAGTTATTATTACTGTTTATATCTAATTTAGTTACATTTTACCAAGCACTTTCTGTTTATTTAGCAAATATTACATAGTTTATCAAAGATTAAAATCTTCATAATCAAGTATACCACTAATAGTATCACCTAGCTCGGCAGCGCTGGCGTTTCTGGCGAGTCCTTTTTAGGTCTTTATGCTATCAGATAGATAATATTAGTCCTTTTCAGGACTTAGTATCTATCAACGCTGATCGGGTTAGCATTGATAGGAAACTCTGTACAGAGCGATACAACAGGAGGCAATCTGATCATCATAAGTAGTCCCCCTGTTGAACAAGTGTTTCGGCCCATTATATAGGCAGTCTATTGACTTATTTTTTTATGGTAAATGCGCTATGATATACCCAAATAGATTGAAAGGAACGCGCCTCGCAACAAGAAGGCAAAAGAAAAAAAAATCTTCATAACTGAATCAACCTGCAAAATCTTTTATTAAAGAAAAAGGTCTTTATCACATTGCTGGACAAAAGGGTATTCTATAATTGGACAAGTGCCAATCTTAAACGAGGTGCGCCTCGCCAAAATAAAGCAGCATTTAAGTTTGTTTGTTTTTTTTTTTGGTTTTTTTTTTTGTCATTAAAAAAAAAAAGACAGAAACTAGCTCAAAGCTAAACAATACACCAGAACGAAAGATCTTCTTTATTTAGCCATGTGTCCTAATATAACAGGCGTCATCCGTATTTCTAGGTTGAATAGGTCGTGTCTCACGGAAAAGAAAAACTTTTATTTTTAAAATACAGCTCAACACAATCACTATGACTTTTATATTTGAAGTATGTATGACAGAAAATAATAATCGTATTTTTTTAATAGCACTAATGTATATATGTTTGAAAAGAACGTGCTGTGAAAAACAGTATTAAAAACGTTAAAAAAAAGGATGAGTTGGACTATTCTTTCTTGGTGCGCCAGGTCGTAAAATGAAAATGTGTTTTATTAATTTGTTTCTTGCTAAAACTCGGAAGCAGAATAAAATTGCTTTTTGCAATTCCATCTTAAGAAATAAGAGTATTTTGGAAAAACTCGGAAGCAAATTGAAAAGCAAAAGTGAAATCACTCTTCTGATGGAACCATAAGGAATAATTGTATTTTGTGCGGCTTGCATTTGCAATTGCTGTAAACAAGGCACGAGGATAGTCACTTAAAGCAGAAGTCATTAACTGAAATGAAAATTCATTTTCACTCGAATATCAAAATATTATATACTGTTCAAAAAAAAAAAAGGCAACATTATTGCAGTGGTAATGGACAACAAATTTCAAACTTGTACCAAAATTTTATTTTACGGAATTAATGTTTCAATCTTGGCCCGAAGAAACTTTCAGACTTTAACAATGAAATGATGTTCATTAAATTTGTTTTGGACTTTTATTCTTTGCGACTGAAGCCTCCGTTTCAGTAAGGTGTATGGCCTCCTCTGGCCTCTATCAGAGAGCGACATCTCCTTGACATGGATCCGATTAGCCGTTGGATCTGTTGTTGTGGGATGGCTGCCCACTCTTCCCGCAGTGCAAGAGACAACTGTCGGAGATTGGCTGGAGCCACGTCTCGCTGGCGGAGTCGTCTGTCGAGTTCATCCCATAAGTGTTCTATGGGGTTCATGTCTGATGACATGGCTGGCCACGGAATGGTCTGGACGTTGTTGTCAGCGAGGAACTGGGTGGTGAGTTGTGCCACATGAGGTCGAGCGTTATCCTGCTGAAAAATCGACCCTCGTGCAGCCAGAAGTGGAAGGACGTGAGGACGAAGAATTTCAGCGACGTATCGTTGGGTATTCAGGCGTCCTTCAATTTGCACCAGGTCACTTCTTCCCATGAAGTTGATCGCCCCCCACATCAGTACACCTCCACCACCATGTGGAGGAGCCTCATCAACGCTGTTCTGGGCGTAGCACTCATGGACTCTGCGGTAAACTCTTCTCCGTCTATCGTGTCGCTGGAGCACAAAAAAATGATTCATCACTAAACCAAACCCGTCTCCAGTCATTCCCAACGGTCCATTGACGATGCTGGTTCGCCCACTGCAGTCGGTTCTGGAGATGCCGGTCCGTAAGAACAGGACCTCTATAGGGTCTTCTAGCCCAAAGACCAGAGTCGTGCAGCCGGTTCCTGACCGTTTGATCTGAAATTCGACGAGCTGCTGACATTGACTGGACTGTGGAGGACGCAGATGCAAGTCGATTCCTGAGGTGACGCAGCCGTATGAAGCGATCTTCGGCAGGAGTTGTGACTCTGGGTCTTCCACTGCACGGCCGGTCTGCCACTGAGCCAGTTTCTTGAAATCGCCTCCAAAGGCGACTAATGGTGCTTCTAACCATATTAAATTGTCTGGCCACTACACTTTGTGACTGTCCAGTCTGTAAACGTCCAATGATGATGAGTCGTTGTTCTGTAGTGAGATGAGTCGTTGTTCTGTAGTGAGATGAGTCATACTTGCGCATTGAATTTTCAACTGAAGTTATTCGAGGAGCGTCATTCTTTTATTCATCTTCTTCTTCTTTGATCCTTAACCGCCGACCGTCAAAGCAGTCAGTGGCCATCACGCCTAGTGGCGTCTTGTAGGGCAACAACAAATTGATTCCACTTTGCTCGGTCGGTGGCCATCCTTCGTACAGTGCCCCAACTCTGGTTCATTCTTTGCATCTCAGCCTCCACAGTCCTCCGCCAGGTTGTTTTTTGGTCGGCCTCTCTTTCGTTTTCCTTCAGGGGTCCAAAGCATAGCTGTTCTTGTGATGGCATCGGGGTCTCTTCTGAGGACATGACCAACCAAGTTCTAGCGTCTGCCAGCTATGGTGGTGTGCATGTCCTCTTGCTTGCTACGAGTAAGCAGATCTTGGTTAGTGATGGTATTCGGCCAAAAGATTCGGTGAATTTTTCTTAGGCATGTTGTGTGAAAAGAGGACAATTTCGATATTTCCTTCTCTGTAACTCTCCAGCATTCCGCACCATAGAGAAGCACAGAAAGCACACAGCTCTGATATAATCTTAATATAATCTTTTATAAGCATTCAATAATATGGTCAGAGAGTTTTGTGTTCAGTAAGTTTCACGGGATTCTCATGAATCTGTCACGAGTTATTGTCAAAAATGTTGTTTTGACCTTGACCTCTTTAATGACCTCACGAATCATGAGGTGAGTACAATTTAGTTAACCATGAGAGGTTAATGACCAGGTGGACACAGTCGATAGGTTGACTGATGTCCAATCAGCGAATATCTTTTATTAAAGTAACACCAAAAAAGTTGCGTTTCTTTTTTTGAACAGTATAGTTTGATTTTGACATTTCATAAGTATCCTATGCAGTTACTAGGAAAATACCCAGGCAACGCCGGGTTCCTACAGCTAGTAAATAAATAAATAAATAAAGGTACTTAACAGGTACTCGTTGGACATAAAGGATGTCACTAGACAACAGAAAAGAAAATATAAGTGATTAAAGAATGTGGCACCCTGGGCGGATTATTCCGTTGGCACTCTCGTAAAACACACAGAAATATTTATTATTCTTGCGAGTAGATTTTTAAGTCTATGTCAGTCATAAGTGACTATGGGAATGATGTGCCCATCAGGTGTTAGTCCTCAGCTGATTTTTGTTTTCACTGGTCTTCCTTTAGGCGTGTTCTCTCGTGCTTGTTGTGACAGCTTCTTTTCGCCCAATGTGACGTAGCGCCCTAGGGAGCAACGTCACTTGGAGCGATCGGCACCTTCATCCTCCAAAGTGCTACTTTCCGTGTTGAACCGACAACACAGAGTGAGGCTGCAGTATCCTGGCCCAGGGCGGAAGCTTGAGCACAGTTATTTGGAAATCAAACTGTTGCCCATGCAATACGTTCTTCCCTCTCCTTGTAGATGGTAGGTCCAAAGATACGATATCTCCTTGTAGCTGGTAGGTCCAACGAAACAACATCTCCTTGTAGCTGGTAGGTCCAAGGAAAAGGCATCTCCTTGTAGCTGGAAGGTCCAAATAAACGGCATCTTCTTGTAGCTGTGTAGTGAAATTGACAGAGATACAACGGTAAAATACCTCCAAAGATAACATGTAAGGATAAAAACATAATGCGTAGGCTGCTGATAGTACATGATCGCCCAGACCGCGGGTCATCACCCTCCATAAAAATTGACTTGCTAGACAGGAGGGGAACGGCGGATAAAAAGGAAAAAATATGACTGGAAAGATTGCGTGAGACTAGAAAGGCTAATGAGACGCAATTGGGGGGGAAACGGAGAAAAGTCACGTTTCCCAAGTTGACATAAAGTAAGGAACTCGACAAAAGGGACCTTGGATATGTTACGCCACAGTCATTTATTCGTCGCTTTTGCGATACCAAGCCTTTGATTTGAATTCAGCGGCAGAACGCCGATGTTTGGAATATTACAAAAATTAAAAAGTAACTTTTTCGTAATATTAATGTTAGGAATATAAAAATTAGCTGGCCGGATGGCCCATTCTGAGCAGTGAACTAATATGTTCTTAATTTTACAGACGGATAGATAATATTGAAGATAATGACAAAAGACAGTGTTGTTCACATCAGAGACAGACTGTATGGAATAAAAAGTGTCGCTATTTGCACAAAAAAACACGACCTCGAGACGCAGGTGTTCAAATCTACTTAGTAGGGAAGCGAAGGGACATTGGTGGGAGCTGTGTCTAAATATAACTTTTAACGACAAAATTTTGGAGGGGAGAGAAAGGTTGGTTCAAAAATCAAGTACGTTTTTTGAAAAAAAACAAGTAGAGACGGACAGACTAACAGATAAACATCCATACTTGACTGAAGCATGACTGAAATGACTTTAGGGTAGGAAATTTGAATTTGAAATAAACCTAGGCAGTGATTGGCCACAGACAATCATTTTATCGGTGCTCAGACGCGCAAGTGGGGCCATTCCTCAATAGTTGTTCGATGATAGACACAGTATTTTAAAGTGTGGTGATTTCCAAATGAAAGAAAGTGAAATAAGTTCAGGGACGCCATACTATAGCCAGCAGCTCAGCTGAGTTTTGCTAGCATTTCTGTGTTCTTTATTCATAATCTGGTAAGATTGAAATTATTTCTTTGTATATTTTGAATATTGTTTAATGTTCGAGTGATTTGATACTGCCATATCGAAATCTAGCCTTACAAACAAGTAGGGATTTGCTCTAGAACCCCCGCCCAAGTCAGGGTCTAGGGACCAACAATATACATAAACTCCAGCAAGGGTTAGGAAAGACAGATCAAGTGTTGAGAATAATGAAACATATTACCTATCCCCTTTTAGGGAAGGAAACTAATAAATATTTTTCAGAATCTATAGTCTGGGAGGACCTATCTGATGTAAAACCACCATGGTAAATGTGCTGTTTGGTCAGAGAGATCTGACCTGTCTGTATGATGTGGTTGTGGTGTCCGTGTTGTGTCCAGACGTGGGTAGAGAATAGAATTTTGACACATAGCCAATACTTTGATTGCAGAGCTGTGAGTTTCAGCTGTCAACAAGGCGGTGTCCATTCAGTTGGTGATTTTACTCGAGTGTATCTGTGCAGTACGTTGTGACAGAGACCACTATTATTGCCCGCCAGCACGGAGAGGTGGGACCACCAGATTTCAGCACCAGAGCTACATATGCAAGATGAGTGAGCCTCTGGTCTGCTGGAAGTTCACCAACGCCTTTTAGTTACTAATACCCCATAAAATTCCTGCAATTTACTGGACACTGTGTAGTCAATATAGACAGGTGTGATGAGGCCACCCCAACAGCACAAGCATTAACTATCCTCCCAAGTAGATGACTACTAGAACATTTTAATAAAACTAACTAGTCTAGTACTTATATATGTACACTCTTGCATTTATTATGTAACATTCCATGCATTTCTTCCATAATTTTTAAATCCTTTTTTTTTTTTTTTTTTAAAAGTTCTGGTCAACATAAAACTTGATCCAGAACAAATAAATGTAATATAATTCTATCAAAAATTTTACACACGTGAGTTAGTTCAGTGTATTTTAACATTTGTTAATATTATTAGTCTGCTTAAATATCTGTGGGTGTATCTATAACTATCACACCACATTACATATCATTACCCTAGACAGTTTACGTAGCTACATTCATTAAGAAAAAAAAATTGAGTGTGAGGTCGTAGTGGTAGCAAGAAAGGCCTTCTGACAATTCACAACTACATTTTATCTCAGGAGCCTTCACAGCTGGCCTCATACATTACATTTAGTAATATCACCATCATACAATACCATCAAACCCACTACATACATTGGGGTCTTGTCCAGGGATAATTAGCCCAACAGTAATATTAGGATCTCCTGGTTGGAGAAATAAAATTTAAAAAAAAAAAAAAAAGTGTGAAATTCCCTTTAAAATTAAAAGTGTCCCTGCAGATAAAAGTTGGTGAATCTTCACAGCCAGTGATAATTAATTAGTTAACTGGTTAGTTAGAATTAGTTAGACTATAGTCATAAGAAGTACTTAGTGTATTTACTGGTTAGAGATTTAGCTTGTATATTATTATATTGTCTGAAAAGTATGGCGGAGCTAGCAAAATTCCGATCAGCTGCTGTGCTGACCGCAAAGGAGATGGGAATGGATGGTCAGATTTTAATTCAATATGTAACGGCTGAATGTGATAAATATATTGAAAGGGAAGATAGAAAGGTAGCTGAAGAGAAGAGGTTACAAATTGAGGCTGATAGAGAAATTAAGAGGCTGCAGATTGAGGCAGAAGAAAAACGACAGCAAAGGGAGGCAGAAGAAAAACGACAGCAAAGGGAGGCAGAAGATAGAAGGTTGCAAAGGGAGCAAAGGGAGCACGAATTACGACTAAGGGAGCTGGAATTACAAGGCCCGGCTCCTGAAAATGGTGCCAGCCCTTTTGCCTCAGATGCTACGCCCAGTCTGGGAGCCTCAAACTCAGCTATGGGGTTTCATTTAGACCATTTTTGTTGAAAAAGACGATGACATAGAGGGGTACCTAGGACGTTTTGAGTTATTAGCTACTACATATGGGTTAGAGAGAGAGAGGTGGAGTGTAAAGCTATCACAGGGATTGAGAGGTACTTCTTATGAAGTATTTGCCAAAATGAACAGGGAAGACCAAGACAATTATGACATGTTAAAGCAGGCTTTGTTATTAAGGTACGAGAAGAATGGTGAATTTTATCGTAAGAAATTTAGAAATGCCAAACTGTTGTCTGGGGAGACATACCACCAATTCTCTGCTAGACTAGAAACCTATTTGGAGAAATGGACGGCTCTGGGGAAGACCCAAGATCTTAAAGAAATGATCATGATTGAGCAATTGAGAGAGTCCATGGCTCCAGACATGAGAAAATTTCTCATGGAACAAGGTGCAGAGAAGTTGGGGGAAATTTTAAATGTTGCTGAGAGGTATCAGGCAGCTCAGGCAGAGGTAAGTGGTGCTAAAAAGAAGCACATAGACAATTTTAAAGCTCCACAGCAATTTAATAAATTTGATAATAGAGAGCAGGGAAATAAAGGTAGGACAAACTTTGAGCGGCCAAGAAATGACTATCGCGACAGAAACTCACAGTTCAATGACCAAAAGTTCAATGAAAGAAAACCGTTGAACCAAGGAAAAAGATGGTGTAAATGGTGCAAGAAGGATAACCATAACACCGAATTTTGTAGAAGGAAACCTTCAAACATTGCTGCAATGAAGTCGGGGACGCGAAGATTAAAGGTTAATCCTAATGGACAACAGGAACCTTATCACCCCCCAGTTTGTGAGGATGTTATTTGTAATGGGGTCACCATAAGGTGCCTTTATGATACAGGTTTGGATTACGATTCAGTTGTGAAGTCTAGCCTAGTGGACCCAAGTCAGTATACCACAGAAACAGTGGAAATACAAGGGGCGACTAAGGACATACCACTCATGACACTTCCCATCGCAAGGATAACGGTGAAAACTCGCTATGTGGAGGGAGAAATCAGAGCAGCAGTGATAGATGAACCAATCTACCCTCTGATATTGGGGTGTAGATACGTCTTCTTGGGGAATCCCGAGAAACCTGTGATCATGGCGACAGTGCAGACCAGGTCACAGAAGAAGGAGGAAGAAGGTGAACCTATAAATGCTCATCCAGAGGAGATGAGGAAGGCGCAGGCTGAGGATAGGACACTCAAGCCCTGTTTTAAAAAAATTGCCCAAATGCCACACACACCTCCGAGCAAGGGGGAATATTTCATGAAGAACAAACTCTTATACAGGAAGGCCGGAACTGGAACAAATGGTCACAACCAGCTGGTTCTTCCCACTTCATATAGAGATAAAGTGATGGAACTCGGGCATGCGATTCCCTTCAGTGGTCACATGGGGATCAGCGCCACAGGACAGCGTATAGCTTGTCATTACTTCTGGCCAGGGATAACGGAGGATATAAAAAGATATGTCAAATCCTGCCCAGAATGTCAAAGGGTAGCTCCAAAGCACTGGACTGCTCCTGCAACTCTAGGGGAAATGCCCATAGTGGGAACACCTTTTGAGAGGGTTGCAGTGGATATTGTAGGACCTCTCACTCGGACCAAGAGGAGGAACAGTTACATCCTTACTCTGGTGGACACTTGTTTCTATGTGGGGAGAGGCGGTAGCCCTGCCATCAATTGATTCAAAACATGTAGCAGAGGCACTACTTACAATATTTACCCGATTAGGATTCCCGCATCAAATCTTGACGGATAATGGTTCTCAGTTCAAGGGGAAACTAACGGAAGAAGTTTTTAAGCTATTTCAAGCCAGACACTTTCATTGTAGTCCGTACCATCCACAAGGGAACGGCCAGGTAGAGAGGTTCAACGGGACTCTCATTTCTATCCTGAGAAAGCTGGCACACGAAAAACCGGATCTGTGGGATCAATTCCTGCCCGCCGCATTGTTTGCGTACCGGGAGGTACCACATAGTTCAACCGGGATGGCTCCCGCAACTCTGCTATTTGGGAGGCCAATAAAAGGTCCATTAGAAGCTCTATTAAGGACCTGGACAGATGAGAAGGCGGAAGAGACTGTTACCTCATCGTATCAATACGTGAACGAACTGACCACTCGTTTGAAAGCTGGATGGAAACTGGCAAATGATAATTTGAAGCAAGCCAGGAAGAAACATGCAGCATATTTTAATAGGAAGGCAAAGGACAGGGAACTGGCAGTCGGAGAGAAGGTGCTGCTTCTACTACCCGGAAGCCAGAATAAATTACAAATTGGTTGGCAAGGTCCATATACGGTTCTAGAGAAGGTGTCTAGAACAAACTATAAAATTGACAAAAAGGGGAAGGAGAAAGTTTATCATGTAAACCTGTTAAAGAAGTATCTGGACAGACCACTCCAGGAAAGCACCCCCTTATTGACCTTGGCTATTGCAACCCAGATGCAAAAAGAACCACTCACCTCACATGAATACCCATTACATCCTTGTGAAACCGCAGCACAGGTAAAAGTCAGTAAGCACCTGACTAAAAACCAGAGGGAGAGAGTTCAACAGGTTCTGGAGGAACATACAGATGTATTAACAGATAAACCAGGCCATACAAATTTGCTACAGTATGACATGAAACTGGTAGACTCAAACCCAATCTGTATGAGAGCCTATTCTATTCCGTTCGCGAAGGAGAAGGCATTGAAGGAAGAAATAGAGTATTTGTTGAAGGAGGGGATTATTTCGCACAGTGAATCATCTTTTAGTTCTAGTGTCGTTTTGTTGAGAAAACCGTCTGGGGAACACAGACTGTGCATAGATTACAGGAAACTGAATGCTGTCACAGAAGGACAAGTGGATCCATTACCAGACACAAAACAGTTATTTGCCAGACTGAACAAGGCAAAATACTTTTCAAAGGTGGATCTTAGTAAAGGCTATTACCAGATCCCAGTGAAGCCTGAAGTGAGACCTTATTTGGCTTTTAGCACTTCGGATGGACATTATGAATTCAATATGCTACCATTCGGACTGAAAAATGCTCCGAGTGTGTTTTCAAGGATGATGCGCAAATTGTTGGATCCCCTGAATAACCCATGTATCACGAATTTCATGGATGATATTCTCGTCGCCACAGAGACATTTGAAGAACACATTGAAGCTCTGGAGATGTTGTTTGATAGACTTCGGGAGGCGAACTTAACTGCTAGGCCAACAAAATGTTGTATTGGATGCAAAGAGTTGGAATTCTTGGGACACACTGTATATCAGGGTAATATGACCCCTGATCCTAAGAACTTGGAAAAACTGCAGAGAGCACCTAGGCCGCAAACAAAAAAGGACGTGCGATCATTTGTGTCGTTATGCGGATTTTATCAGAAATACATCAAGAATTTTAACGCTATTTGTGCTCCTCTGACTGATCTGACTCGCAAGGGACTTCCAGAAAAAATTATTTGGACTGCACAATGTGAACTAGCGTTCCAAGAGTTAAAGGAAAAACTCACTAGCAAGCCTATTCTCAAACTGCCTGATTTGACACAGGACTTTGTCTTAAGAACCGATGCAAGTAATGTAGGACTAGGAGGGGCTTTGTTGCAAAGATCATCTTCACCTGATGGGGAACTGAAACCAGTCGCTTATGCAAGCCGTAAATTGAATGTCGGTGCAGATTTCCTCAGTCGGCACCCCTGTGATCAAAATTAGAGTAGTGGCAGACGTGAGGAGTAATTTTACCTATGTGTATCGCTGGTTTTGGAACTTGCCATAGGCATGTTTTCAAGTGGGGAGATGTGTAGTGAAATTGACAGAGATACAACGGTAAAATACCTCCAAAGATAACATGTAAGGATAAAAACATAATGCGTAGGCTGCTGATAGTACATGATCGCCCAGACCGCGGGTCATCACCCTCCATAAAAATTGACTTGCTAGACAGGAGGGGAACGGCGGATAAAAAGGAAAAAAATATGACTGGAAAGATTGCGTGAGACTAGAAAGGCTAAGGAGACGCAATTGGGGGGGGAACGGAGAAAAGTCACGTTTCCCAAGTTGACATAAAGTAAGGAACTCGACAAAAGGGACCTTGGATATGTTACGCCACAGTCATTTATTGGTCGCTTTTGCGATACCAAGCCTTTGATTTGAATTCAGCGGCAGAACGCCGATGTTTGGAATATTACAAAAATTAAAAAGTAACTTTTTCGTAATATTAATGTTAGGAATATAAAAATTAGCTGGCCGGATGGCCCATTCTGAGCAGTGAACTAATATGTTCTTAATTTTACAGACGGATAGATAATATTGAAGATAATGACAAAAGACAGTGTTGTTCACATCAGAGACAGACTGTATGGAATAAAAAGTGTCGCTATTTGCACAAAAAAACACGACCTCGAGACGCAGGTGTTCAAATCTACTTAGTAGGGAAGCGAAGGGACATTGGTGGGAGCTGTGTCTAAATATAACTTTTAACGACAAAATTTTGGAGGGGAGAGAAAGGTTGGTTCAAAAAATCAAGTACGTTTTTGAAAAAAAAACAAGTAGAGACGGACAGACTAACAGATAAACATCCATACTTGACTGAAGCATGACTGAAATGACTTTAGGGTAGGAAATTTGAATTTGAAATAAACCTAGGCAGTGATTGGCCACAGACAATCATTTTATCGGCGCTCAGACGCGCAAGTGGGGCCATTCCTCAATAGTTGTTCGATGATAGACACAGTATTTTAAAGTGTGGTATTTCCAAATGAAAGAAAGTGAAATAAGTTCAGGGACGCCATACTATAGCCAGCAGCTCAGCTGAGTTTTGCTAGCATTTCTGTGTTCTTTATTCATAATCTGGTAAGATTGAAATTATTTCTTTGTATATTTTGAATATTGTTTAATGTTCGAGTGATTTGATACTGCCATATCGAAATCTAGCCTTACAAACAAGTAGGGATTTGCTCTAGACCCCCCGCCCAAGTCAGGGTCTAGGGACCAACAATATACATAAACTCCAGCAAGGGTTAGGAAAGACAGATCAAGTGTTGAGAATAATGAAACATATTACCTATCCCCTTTTAGGGAAGGAAACTAATAAATATTTTTCAGAATCTATAGTCTGGGAGGACCTATCTGATGTAAAACCACCATGGTAAATGTGCTGTTTGGTCAGAGAGATCTGACCTGTCTGTATGATGTGGTTGTGTGTCCGTGTTGTGTCCAGACGTGGGTAGAGAATAGAATTTTGACACATAGCCAATACTTTGATTGCAGAGCTGTGAGTTTCAGCTGTCAACAAGGCGGTGTCCATTCAGTTGGTGATTTTACTCGAGTGTATCTGTGCAGTACGTTGTGACAGAGACCACTATTATTGCCCGCCAGCACGGAGAGGTGGGACCACCAGATTTCAGCACCAGAGCTACATATGCAAGATGAGTGAGCCTCTGGTCTGCTGGAAGTTCACCAACGCCTTTTAGTTACTAATACCCCATAAAATTCCTGCAATTTACTGGACACTGTGTAGTCAATATAGACAGGTGTGATGAGTCCACCCCAACAGCACAAGCATTAACTATCCTCCCAAGTAGATGACTACTAGAACATTTTAATAAAACTAACTAGTCTAGTACTTATATATGTACACTCTTGCATTTATTATGTAACATTCCATGCATTTCTTCCATAATTTTTAAATCCTTTTTTTTTTTTTTTTAAAGTTCTGGTCAACATAAAACTTGATCCAGAACAAATAAATGTAATATAATTCTATCAAAAATTTTACACACGTGAGTTAGTTCAGTGTATTTTAACATTTGTTAATATTATTAGTCTGCTTAAATATCTGTGGGTGTATCTATAACTATCACACCACATTACATATCATTACCCTAGACAGTTTACGTAGCTACATTCATTAAGAAAAAAAATTGAGTGTGAGGTCGTAGTGGTAGCAAGAAAGGCCTTCTGACAATTCACAACTACATTTTATCTCAGGAGCCTTCACAGCTGGCCTCATACATTACATTTAGTAATATCACCATCATACAATACCATCAAACCCACTACAAGCTGGTAGGTCCAAACAAATGACAGTAGACGTTTCAAGTATACTTTTTTTAAACAGTACAGTACTGCATAGTAATGTCAGATGGCATCCACTTTTAGCTGTCACCAGGACGGACCCCTCCCTAGCAACCCCCAGTACACCACTGTGTACGTAAATATATCAGAAAGAGTGTCTGTGTGTCAGTCTTGTAAATATACTATCCAATCAGAAATCGCGACGTGACGCATCAAACGCAAAACTTAAATCTGATGTTTCAGATAGGCTTCCCTCACAGTTATCTGCCCGTAGTTACGTCACCAAAAGACAGATGGACGGGGTCTCTGGTCCTACAAGCCGATCGTCACAGGTAAGATCGTTGGTGACTTTTGTTTGACAAGTTAAATTTATAGTGTTTGCTGGTGAAATAAATGTCGACGTATGTAGTGATATGTGTTCACACACATGTGTATTCACGTGGGTACTGGAGATCAATAGAGCAGAAAGGCAGGCAGAGATAGATAGATAGATAGATAGATAGATAGATAGATAGATAGATAGATAGATAGATAGATAGATAGACAGACAGACAGACAGACAGACAGACAGACAGACAGACAGACAGACAGACAGATAGATAGATAGATAGATAGATAGATAGATAGATAGATAGATAGATAGATAGATAGATAGATAGATAGATAGATAGATAGATAGATAGATAGATAGATAGATAGATAGATAGATAGATAGATAGATAGATGATGGATGGATGGATGGATGGATGGATGGATGGATGGATGGATAGACAGAATGACAGATAGACAGACAGATAGATAGATAGATAGACAGATAGATAGATAGATAGATAGATAGATAGATAGATAGATAGATAGATAGATAGATAGATAGATAGATAGATAGATAGATAGATAGATAGATAGATAGATAGATAGATAGATAGATAGATAGATAGGTACGTAGGTACAAGGTAGATAGATAGATAGATAGATAGATAGATAGATAGATAGATAGATAGATAGATAGATAGATAGATAGATAGATAGATAGATAGATAGATAGATAGATAGATAGATAGATAGATAGATAGATAGATAGATAGATAGATAGATAGATAGTCTAAATGGTTCGGGTAGTGGGTTGGTAGGCAGTTGGGTAGGCAGGTAGGTAGGTAAGCAGGAGGCAGATAGGTAGTTACGTATGAAGGTAGGTAGGTGGGTAGGTAGGTAGGTAGGTTGGTTGGTAGGTAGGTAGGTAGGTAGGTGGATGAGTAGGTAGTTAAGTAGGTAACTAAACACACAGATGGACAGCTAGACATTGTCACAGGTAGATATAAGTAGGACGATAGATTCTGTCTGAGGTCAGACAGACAATTAAAGGGAAAGTGTGAAATGACAGAAAATAGAGTCACGGGCGCAACGTTGGGAGAAGATATGTCTCTGGAGGGTAGTGGTGCTACTCCTTCAGCCTACCTGGTGACTAACTTTAAATAAGACAATCTTGCCCCGCCCTCCAATGTTTGTCATCATTGTTACGGTTGGCATTTGTGTAGAAGGGGACTTGTGTAACAATATGTCAATGTATCGTGCTAATAACCTGAAGAATGTCGTGGGGTTACAGATGGAATATTCAATTCATAAATTGATTCAGAATGCCTTGGTGGATGGGTCCACATACAACGACGTTTAATACGAAGAATATAAAGTTCATTTCATGGGCAAATTCATAAAGTACATACATGTAAAATGAGCTCCTCTCTGTCTTGTCTGGTCAATACATAACTGGCCGCTGTACTGAAGGTGGCGTCCAATCCACCCAAGTAATGTGGGACAGATTATGTAGACTTAGGAATATCAATGTAATTCCTTCTTAAAAATAGTTCCGAATCTTCTCTCTTTCTTCCGAATCTTCAGTAATACATAGTGGCGGCCCTCAAAATACTTTAAGCCACATAAAATATATAATTCCTCCAAAATCTCAGGAGCTATATCAAGTACGTCCTTCTTTGACAACTACTATAGACGAAAGGCCTAGAACTAACCGTTTGCATACATTAGTGCAAAACGGATTACGTCATAAACTACCGATGACGTATTAAATATATCGCGTTCAATAACAATTAAAACCCATGCAACATCATGTTTAACCACAGAAAGGCATATTACCGCGTAGATTAACTGCTAATAAACTAAGTGTGGTCAACATGCAAAAATACATCAATAATCTTCTTTAACAATTACCACCGTCGGTTGGGGTAAAAAAAATCAAAAGATTTTTATATCACAAAAAATTGAGATGAAAAATCGCAATTAGTTAATAAATTTAATCGAGAAAAAACCAACGGCCAAACATGATAACATAAACATGTCAATGGTCGTTGTCCAAAAAGAAACCGTAAGTCAAAATCTGAATGTATATGTAACAAGATAACCAAGGTTGTAAAGCGGACAAAAAAACGTCAACGGTCAAGTAAAGAAGAGAGCATAGTACATCACAATCAACCAGAGACAGTATGCATGAGAACTGATAGACAAAATATTTGCTAACTAAAAGTCCTATTTCCAGCAATAACTATGTAACAACAGTCAATTAATGTTGTGTGCATACCTATGTATAATGCAACGTATGGTGAACAATATAAGGATGTGAATTAAAAAGTAAAAATATTGTAATGTTAACATCCAGTAATGAGTATGTCAATAAAATGAGGGCGTGTGTGAAAAGAGAGAAAAGAAAGAAAAAATCAAGAAAGAAAAAGTCGAAAGGAAAAGGGAAGTAACTGTTAATAGTCTATGAGCAAAAAAATAAAACAAGAGTTATCTACTCTAACAAAAGAAAATACATAGACAGAATAATGTGCAAGCAATTGCAAAATAGATCAAACAAATGTGCGAAAAGGAGATTAATTAATATATCTCAACTGTAATAGGAAGCTTACGTAACTAACTAGTAGATTAAAGTCCGAAGTAGGAAGCTATAGTTAAAACCATTAATAACATATCATAGGTCCATGAGAGGTTGTACTGTAAAGTAAAATCTGTATCTAGAGAAATATCACCACACGTTGTGCGCATCATAAAGTCACGACCAAAACAATCAATGTTATTTGTACTACGGTCGATATATACACTGAAATCCATAGTGTAGAAAGTTCTAGTTCAACTCAGTGTAATCCTGGCAAACAATTTGTGTATATTGAAGGAGTATATTCATGACACATGGCAGTTCAACCAAAGTTCGATCAGCGAATGCTGGTAGATCTCCTCAAAATAGTCAACGAATTATTTATTGAAAGAATCCATATCAAGACCATCAAAGTAAGGATCATGCCCCATTGTAGATTGCAAACGTGAGTAAATTACAAGTAACAAAGTCCTGTCTGACTTGTCTTAAGCTGTAAGGAATTATTCAAACGTTCTGCAGCAATAGTACATTCAGATTGCAGGTACAGATGGTGGACATCTGGGCAGTGAATCTGCCACCACGTTAGCTGAACCAAGTATTGATTGGATGTCGAACTGGAACGGTTGGAGCAAGATGGAGAAACGAGTGAGCTTATGGTTTCGATGATCAGCTCGCTTTAAAGCTGCGACGGACTTCTGATCAGTCTGGATAATGAAGGGCGCTCCTAGCAAATAACGTTCAAGTTTCTGGATGACCAAACGACAGCTAGCAACTCTTTTTTCCACCACTGAGTATTTCTTTTCTGTCTCCGACAACTTGCGAAATATATACAATGTGGGATGCAACACATTGTCAAATTCTTGAAGCAGACAAGCACCCAATCCGAGATTACTAGCATCTGTACGGAGAATATATATACATACGATTTATATCTGGCAACCTCAAAATAGGAGGTGATGAAAAAATGTTTAAAATGTGGTCAAAAGCGGCCTGACATTCTTCAGACCAGTGTACTTTACTTGGTAAACCCTTACGTAAAAGAGATGACAGAACAGCAGTGATGTCTGACATATTAGGAATAAATCGACTGTAATATTGAACCAGTCCCAAGAGACTACGCACTTGCTTTTTCGTCGTAGGAACAGACAAATTTAAGATTCTCGAAACATTGTGTGGTATAGTCTGAAGTCGACCAGAACCAACAGTGTGATCAAGAAAAGTAAGTTCTTGAAAAGCAATCTGGACTTTAGTTGGCCTAGCCGTAAGATGATGTAAACGAAGAGTGTCTAAAAGAGAACGGAGCCCCACAAAGTGCTCCTCCCAAGATGAGCTAAACAAACAGATGTCATCTATGTAAGTTATGATGTCAGATCTGTGAGAAAGTATTATGCGCATCATTCGAATGAATGTGGCAGGGGCGTTCATAAGCCCGAAAGGCATAACATTCCACTGGTATAACCCACGTGGAGTAGAAAACGCAGTAAGAGGTTTGGCTCGCTCAGTTAATGGGATTTGCCAATACCCTTTTGTAAGATCAATCTTGGTGAATAGGTGAGCAGTAGACAGACGAGATAACAGATCATCAAGCAAAGGATGTGGCTCCGCATCCGGACTAGGTTTAGAATTAAGTTTGCGATAATCTACACAAAATCTAATATTAGTATCCTTTTTCGGACAATAACCAGGTGTGAAGAATACGGTGACATACTGGTTTCAATAATACCAAGACGCAACATCTGATCTAACTCGAGTTCAGTTTGGCGCTGGTAATGAAGGGGAACAGGATAAGGACGTAGACGAATAGGAGTATCATCAGTGAGGATGATATCATGTGAAATAACAGATGTGTGACCAGGAAGGTCGGTAAGGACATCAGCAAAGGATTCCAATAGATTGGACACCTGGCAATGTTGATCAGATGATAATGACGAAGAAATAGAAACATCCCGCCAAGATTCTGTAGAATCCAAAGGAAGCATAGGCAGAGTCATGTGAATATCAGGGAAGGAAGATTCTTCCTCATAAATCACAGATAAACTAGAAAAATGACAAAAATTACTCACATTGTCATCAATGTCATGGAAAATAGAATGTAAATGCTCGGGTCTTGTATGATATTCCTTGAGCATATTAATATGAAAAATCTTTCTTTGACCCTTAATATCTATTACGTAATCAACGTCTGAAATACGAGATACAACCTTAAAAGGGCCATTCCATGCAATAAGCAATCAATTATCCTTCCGAGGAAGCAATACAAAAGCTTCATCACCCGGAAAAAGTTGTCGTAAACGCCTATTCCTATTTTGAAAAAAAACGTGATCTCTGTTTGGCAGCCTCTGACGAAGCTGTAGCCAACTGACATGCGTCTACAATCTTCCGACGAAGATTAACCACATACTCGTAAGATGACTGAGTGTCCTGAGTCATCTCAGTGTCAGTAAGAAGATCCTTAATTAACCTCATAGGACCTCGTGGCTGAGCTCCAAAAACAAGCTCAAACGGCGAAAAGCATGTCTGCTCGTGCGGCTCTTCCCGATAAGCGAAAAGTACAGCTGGCAGAACCCTGTACCAATCGTGAGGATATTTGGCAGTTACTTTATGTAGCAATTGCTTAAGTGTCCTATTGAGCCTCTCCACAGAACCATTGATCATGGCGTGATAGATGCTACTAAGAGACCTATCTATGTTAAGTGACTTCATGACAGATGTCATGGTATCAGAAACAAATTGTGAGCCATGATCAGAAAGAAGTTTGCAAGGGAAACCTAATCTTGAAAAGATGAGTTAAAGTGCATCAGCCACTTCATAAGGGGTGATGTGTTTATGAGGGATGGCCTCAGGCCAACGAGTGCATAAATCAATGCACGTGAGGACATATCTGTGACCTCTAGCAGATGTAACAGAAACAGGACCGATAATGTCTACGGCCATCTTATATATCAGTTCATAATCCATTGAATTACTCACATGAAATTCAAACTTGATGTTATCACCTTTAAAATATTCAGCAACATAATTCCTGAACTTGTGCCAACACACTGCGAACTCATACAGCGTTAATGAAGGCTGTTACCACACATACATACATACATACATAGAATCTTTATTATCCAAAAAAATACATTAACATGTACTTGATATAGTATAAAAACACCATATCATATCGGATAATCATTTAGAGTCCGTAAGTGTGCTAAACTCCGCCCAGGACACAATCGGCAAACATTCATAATCCGTTGAATTCAATTCGTACACAGTTTACAAGCTGACATCAAAAGTCTCCAGCCTTCAGTTACCGTCACCGTCTTTTGGGACATGAGCAAAAACCAAACATTCACGATTCTACTGGACACACAATCTGACCCATGTCCGCTCTGTGGTCTTTCAGCAACGCATACCATAGTAAGGGGTCAGTGGATCTTTCCATTCTCGATGAGGGGTGACAGTATCCGGTTGCCATTGATAACGAAGCTATAGTTTCTTTCCGGTGGCTTCATAAACTGATATATATTCTTTACAAATAAAAATGTCAATTTTAAAGTTTAATTTTCGCCTTTCACTGATATCCTTAATTTCTGTAGCCATCTTTTCGGGTGTTGTTATAGTCGATGTTAAGAATTTCCACTTACCAATGTGAGAGCTTCAAGTTGACACACCTCTCAAAGCCGTGGAAAAGTCTCTTCTCTGCTACAAATCTTGTTTCAGCATTGTACAAAATTAATAAGTCAGTGGATCCTTCCATTCACAATGAGGGGTGACAGTATCCAGTTAGCCATTGCTAACGAAAACATTGTTTCTTTCCAGTGGCTTCACAAATGAATATATATTTTTTTGTAAATGAAAAGTTCAGTTTCAAAGACCTTTTCGTTTTTATCTATCACTAATATCCCTTGTTTATGTAACAATCTCTTCGGGTGTTGTTATAATAGGTGTTAAGAATATCCACTTACTATCGTGGGGAGCCTCAACGCTAACCGCCAGGTCGAGCTGACTTGACATGTTTCTGTCATAGATCGAATAACTTGAAGTTGAACCAATACACGGCCACCTCACCGGGCATGCACGACCACAACAAGGCATTGCTTCAACTTGCGATATCAATATGGCATCTCGAAATTTGACAACAGCAGTAACAATAGCCTTCATTAAATTTGTGATGTTTTGAAACGCAGTCCGGTTGACAAATCACAAGACCGCCATCTTGGATACTTGGTTCCAACACAAACAGCGAACTCGCATGACGGGCAAACTTGATGTTTTCACATTTGAAACACTTAGCAAAATAATCCTGAACATGAGCCAAACACACCACAAACTCTTACAGCGTTAATGAGGGCTGTTACCACAGATGCAGACTCCAAAACGACGACATGAAATGCACAACACAAAAGTGCGGCCTACCACGCCGCCATCTTGGAAACATACATGGCAACATACATACATACATACATACATACATACATACATACATACATACATACATACATACATACATACATACATACATACATACATACATACATACATACATACATACATACATACATACATACATACATACATACATACATACATACATACATACATACATACATACATACATACATACATACATACATACATACATACATACATACATACATACATACATACATACATACATACATACATACATACATGCATACATACATACATACATACAGAATCTTTATTCTCCATAAAATACATTAATATGTACAGACATGATATAATAGATACAACATGGCAAATAGGAGAATCATTAGAATTTACATAAAGTGTTGAAGACGTCTCAAGTAGTTATATGTGGGTGTTTTTACATCGAACCTTTGTGTTACACATACATAAAAAATTTTAAGCTTTCTAAAAGACATTGGCATATAATGATATGGTATACCCTGCCAAAAATGAGAATTATTGAAATTTACAAAATGTGTGAGGAATACCATTCAAGTAGAGCAATATGGTTGTTTTTACATGGAGGTTTTATCAGAATTTTGTTTGCCATAAAAAAAAACTTTGACAGCTAGTGGCGTGAGATATTAAATGTAGCATCAAATACAATAGTCGTATGGTATAGTATACAGAGGAGCACAATTGAGTGTAGACTGTGTGGAAAACATCCCAGCAATTCAAAATGGGTGTTTTTTACATCGAAGTTTCCATATTCTGTAAGAACCTATAATTGCACTAATACTGACATATTACATAAAACCTTTGCTTCAAATTTCCGCAACCCTAGCGACATTAATCCACTCACACACTTTGCATGCACATGACCCAAACTACCAATTATCAGTACGATTACATGCGTACGGTAGCCTAGTTCGTTAATTTCTGCAGTCAATGGATAGTACTTATCAAATTTATGTTGGTAACATTTATCTAAATGGGCATCATATGGTATTGCTGCCTCCACTATAAAAGCTGTTTTGTTCTGTCGATTGATTATTGTTAAATCAGGTTTTACGGCATGAGTCTTAAATGAGGCGTTGCTGCTGCCGAAAAGTGATGGTTTAACTATTATCTCTTTGTTTATTGTTATGTCACTTTTATTATTGTATGCAGATTTCAGTTTCTCATAAATAATGTCTACAGCTCTATTGTGCCTTTGTTGGTATAATGTTTGAAATTTGGTACATCCATTCAATAAATGTGACACTGTTTCGTATGGGTGGTTACATACATACATACATACATACATACATACATACATACATACATACATACATACATACATACATACATACATACATACATACATACATACATACATACATACATACATACATACATACATACAGTTTAGGGCTAACAACAATAAAAAAGAAATGATACATTTGTTCAAAAAATCGTAACGTGACCAAACAGTCTGACCTTGACCTATTAACCTCTATTATTTCAAATGCTACTATGCTGCCTTCGAAGATATTCTTTGCATCTTGCAAACAATTATGTTTTCACTTACAAAATTGTTCTTTTTTATACTTACACAGTTTACAAGTAATGCTCAGCAGTCACGTGGGACAAACGGTAAGTACGTTACATATGGAAACACCAACACAAAAACAACAACATACAATTCTGCACTTAGTCATTGCTTCCAAAACTCACGTCAGTTTAGAACAAATTGTTGATTGTAATGTATCTCCTATCATTTTATGGCCTAAATGATCTTGTCTTGCATCCTTAGCCCTGACTGACAAAACAGTCAGCGGCCATCACGCCTAGTGACGTCTTGTAGGGCAGCAACAAACTGTTCTTATTTTGCTCGGTCGGTGGTCATCCTTCGTGCCGTGCCCCAACTGGATCATGCTTTGCATGTCAGCCTCCACTGTTCTCCGCCAGGTTGTCTTTGCTCGCCTCTTTCGCCGTCCTTCTGGGGTCCATAGCATAGCAGTTCTGGTGATGGTGTCAGGGTCCCTTCTGGGGGCACGGCCAATTCAGTTCTAGCGTCTGCCTGCAATGATGGTGTGCATGCCTTTTTGACTGCACCGTGTAAGCAGTTCCTCGTTGGAGATGGTATTCGGCCAAAAATTTCGAAGAATGTTCCTTCATACATATACAATGAAAATAGGTGACATGAGTTATTTATTGTTCTATGTGACCACACCATCTCGTCTGTTGGTCACGTTTTATAGGGGTGTGAGTAAGTTGCATACTTTCAGTCTTCCTGCATAAATTACTGAACACATGTAGTTTCGGTCTTTGAACACTTTAATAAAATGTTTCATCTGTATGATCTGTGTATTCTACATCCTTACTTACTTACTTAGTCGTTCCCCTTCTACCGTGAGGTGTAGAGGTTTGGAAGAGAGAGCGCCAGACCATTCTATCAGCTGTCTTCTTCCTGGCCTGGTTCCATTCTAGTCCTCGGTCCTTCAAAGATTGTCTAATGTTGTCCTCCCAGCGGACTCTGGGTCGTCCTGGAGGTCTGGATCCCTGGCTCTTTGTTTCTTATGCTTGTCGTGGTAGCCGATCTTCTCCCATTCTGCAGACATGGCCAAACCATCTCAGTTGGGACTGTTCTATTTGGGTCTGCAGCGGGTGGGATTTTAGGCCTTGACGTATCGTCTGGTTGCGGACCATGTCTCTTCTTGTTACTTCAACCACTTTCCTCAGATACCTCATTTCTGAGGTTTGGATCTGGCTTTTGTGGGTTGTAGTCATTGCCCACGACTCGCATCCATATGTCAAGACTGGGACATAGGTGGAGCGGTATACAGCCATCTTCGTTTTCTTACCAACCTCTTTCTTGCTGAGGAATCCACGATTTATGGCCTGAAAAAGTCTCCCAGCCGCTGCTTTTCGAGTGGCCAACTCTTCTTTGATGCCTCCCTTTGTATTCTACATCCATGGAAGAATACTTGCTTATCACTACACTACTTTGACCGAACACTGTTCCAGGTCTTTTTCCTCTTCTTCCTCGTTTGCTTTCAGACTTCCACGTTAATGACTCTAATAAAGGCAGTATTCAGATCAAGGTTCCTGACATCTCCAAACAGTTTTTCGTTGAGAGAAGTGAGTTGTTGCCATATGCGACTCTGTTTACTGATGTATGATGGATACTGTTGCTTCCCTTTTAGTACTTGTAGACATAGAACTTCTACAACAATCTAATCATGCGACCTTTCCGCCTCCAAAACTAACAATTGTCAAGGGTTGCCTCCCCTTGCTCTGCGGTAGTGGTCCAACAGTGGCCAAAACCTAGAGTATCTAATGTGGGTCTTCAAATGTGTTTATCTTCGCACAAGATTACTCTTGGCAGAGTTGTAGATAGAAGAATAATAATGCTTCTTTTTCTAGGGAGTGTTCACAATATATTTCAGAAGTCAAGAACAATGCTGAATGAGTCTTAGCAAGTTAACTTTCTATCTGACCCGCCGCCTTTTGTGAAGATTGATATAAATGATTTTCTCGTTCAAGCCCCAGCTGATTTAATTCAGCGAAATTCCTTTTATTAGCTCGAAATAGAAATGTATATATATTTACTAGAGGTTCTGGATCATACATATGCGTTTCTCTCTGTAATGATTAATTGTTTTTATAATAAATGTAAATAAATATGAAATGGTAATTATGAAAAATTATGGTTCATCATAGATCTCGGTTTGGGAGATGAAAATATAGTCTTTTGATTTGGCCTGCTAAAAAATATAACTTAGCTTCCAAATTGCTGAAATGTTGGTGCAGCTGGTTCAGTCACTTCGTCTCTGTGGCAAGGGCACGTCTCCAAAGTATTCTAGAGGTAACTGCTTCTGGTCATGGCTGGGATCTTCACCACCCGTGGGATGTAGGTTTCACATGACGATCTCAAGCTTCGAACCACAGACTAGTACATCTGGTAACGTGAGTATAACCTCAAATGGTCTCTGCAATCCGTACCACCAACTCAATAACTGAGAAATCTTAGACTTCTTGCTCAGTATAATATTCCTGGCAACTTAACCCAGATGCCTCGAACACACGTCTGGGGTATTATTTCTATTTCAGAATCCCTCTGTGACTTGAGAGTGGTCCTGTAGAATTCCGGGTTCCGTATTAACACTGGCAAGTTTTCTACTGATGTACAGATATGCTCTTAATACTTTTTGTCCTGTTCTATAAATTCGGAATTCAACTCTTTTATTTGCTGTGGCAATGTCCGAGCTGTCTACGTTGACGTTTTCAGGAATGCAGTGTCGTATGTCAAACTTTTCTACGTTATATCTTAGGTTCACGGCCCACCCTTCCACCTGGCGTTTTCGACAAAACTCCCAATCAGCAAGGTTGTTTATTGGCGCCTCAAATGCCAGCCAATATTTTCAAAGTACATGTTATGAAAACTTTTCTTCATGCAGAATTTTCCATGACTAAAACGTTTGAATATTTCAAACAATCATCCGGCGTATATGGAGTTTCTACATCCGACAATTCTTCTTAATGTTTACGTTACAACTTCTTACATTTTTTCCTGATCATAACCATGTTGTCCGGAAGTTTCCTTACATCATTCGTCCTGCTCGCTCTTCCAGATGTCTTCCAAGATTGCGTTTATCTATAATCACCTAACCCTGCCGTCGAATCGGAAGTAATTATGCAATCTTAAGCAAACACTTCATGTTCGCATTTACCATGAGTCAATGTGGTATTATCACGTTTTATGAACTCATTTAATCTCTCAGGTATGGGCGATACACTTGTCTAGCCCTGTCATATATCGAATCGTGAAACGTGAACAATGACAGTAGGGAAAAATAGTGTCCTAACAATAGAATAATGCACCTAATCAGTACGCACAACAAATGTAGTTCAATACTGCCGGGGAGGAGAAGAGAGCGCACAAATTATGTCACACCAACCAACTGCATTCTCAAACTCAACATACTCACGACCACGTCCCAACAATCAAACCAGCCAATGAAGTAGCATCTCACATTAACGTGACCATCTGTCCTCTTTTCCCTGGATTAGTCCTCTTTTTTACCTAAAGATTAAGCGTCCCGGTGGCTTTTTTCAAAAGTACAATTTGTCCACCTTTTTTTAGGAGGTTGAACATGACTTAGGGGAAGTCTATCTTATGCAAGTATATTGTTTAATGAGTATTTTTCTAGTAAATAGTGAACGAATTGCAAGGGGAATGTACTTAAGCTGTGGAAGATATCAACTGTGTTATACCTGTGACAGACATTCTTAAGCAGCGATTATGTGAAGAATCTGTGTCCTTAAAGATTTAAAATATTTTTGTTGAAAAACGAAGAGAAGGACGTAATAGTTTGTGTGAGGATAACAATTGCCTGTACATCAGTTGTTTAGATGACTGGGAGATACAGATGAAACCATTAGACGATTTCATACATTTTTTATGAATGACCTTACAAAGAGCAACAACACGGGAAGATGTGCGAGCTTCTGGTCTACTTTAATTGATAAAGATGTTGCATTTGACGATGTAAGTGATGTGATCAACTAAACAATCTGACAACATTTGTTGAAAGTAAAATTAATGATGAAGAATTCATGCTGTTATTGACACGTGAGAAATTAATAATTTTTTTTTAAATCGTACACCCGCTATTACTCGAGGCGAAATCTCCGGTTAATATGTCTAACCTGAGACTGATTTTATGTGAGTATCCATTTTTTCCCTGTACAATGACAGGTGTCCTCTCGTCATTCAGGCAGATACTCGCCGATTTCTGAGGTACCCATTAGAGCTGGGTCGGCTTAGGAGCCGTTCAAGTTATTACAGTCCATGGTCGACGGCATTCCTTCAGATGTCTTTGCCAGGGCTCGAATTATCCCAATTCAAGTCCCGGTCGACGACACTGCTTCAAATGTCTCGCCAGCGCGGTAACCATTACACCAGTGCAGCTCCCGTCAAATTATTTAAACGATCAGTAAAAATTGAATTTCATTCTGAACTTCTAATGATCCTTCCATTTTTTCTTTGCGACATCTGGTCACAACACAAACTTGGACAGTTTTATTTCACTGGTGGAAAGCCACTGGACAAAGTGCAGAAAAAATATCTATGTGGGTTCAGCGAACGTAATTTTGCCCTCCGCAATTTAATTTCAAAAGTGTTATGCTGTCCATTCCATGAATATTTAAAAATAAAATACTAAACTGTAGAAGATGTTTTTGTCCGCAAAAAAAAAATAAATAATAATATTAACATAATAACAATAATAATCTTATCAATACTGATTAACGTGTGAAAAGTTATTTTTTGAAGTTAAAATGATTTTAAAACATTTTAAAGCACACTTTATTTCTAATTTTTCTACCCTTTATAAATCTAGCAACTGGAACGGACAACGACTACGACTTATGGAACTTGGAACACAAGAAGTATAAATGCGAAAGAAGAGGAGCTGGTGGAAGAGACGAGGAAAGCAAAATTAGAAATCCTGGCTATAACGGAAACAAAGAAAAAAGGACAGGAGTCATGGATCTCGATGTCAATACGCTGCTCTACAGTGGTGTACCCACATCTGAAAGAGCTAAAGGGGGCGTGGGTTGCATTGTGGCCAAAAACCAAAAAGATAGTATCAAGGGATGAAACTTTGTCTCGGAGCGCATTATGGTTGTAAAACTAAAAGAAGGAGAAACCATAGTCAACCTGGTCATAGTGTATGGGCCAAATGAGGATGAGAGAGCAGAGGTCAAGAAGGAATTCTTCGAGCTGCTTCAAAGGACAGTGAATGACTGCCTAGATGAAATTGTCGTGCTCGGCGATTTCAATGCCAGAGTTGGAAATGACCATGCTAGATGGGGTGGAGTTATCGGAAGATATGGAGAAGATACTCTCAATGACAATGGAAAGCGACTCCTTAGATTCTGCACTGAGCAGAATCTGATCATTACAAACACAAAGTTCCCCCATAAACGCATACATGCATACACTAGATGTGAACCAACAAAGAATGAGAAGTCAGTGATCGACTATGCCATTGTTAGGAGGAGCTCATTCAAATATGTCCGGGATGCTAGAGTCTGGAGGGGGTCAGAGATTGGAAGTGATCACTACCTGCTAACAATCAAAAGAACAACTGAAAGAGTTGCTCAGCCTAGGAACTGCCCAACATCACGCAAGAAACTTAAGTAAACGAACGGGAGAAATGAGCATTAAGACTTACAAGCTGAGAGAACCAGAAATTAAGACCAGATGTCAGGGGCTTATTGCTGCAGCGGTGAGTAAACACAGAAGAACAACCTGATGACTTGGAAACCCTCTGGCTTAAATTCAAGGACATCATAAAGACAGCTGCTGCAGTAGCATATGGTGAAGTCCGACTTGGGAACAAGAGAAAAATGACACCTTTTTGGACAGAGGAAGTCAAAGAGAAAATAAGAGAGAAGAAAATGGCATGGAAACAATATTTAGGAGCTCAAAACACACCAATGGAGAAATATAGAGAATATGTGACACTCAGAACAGACGCAAAGAACAAGGTGCTAGCAGCAAAATAGAAGTCCTGGGAAGAATTTGGAGAAAAGCTAGAAAAAGATGCGCGAGAAAACCAGAAATTGTTCTATAAGACCCTAAAGAACATGAGGAAGGAAAAACAATGCCCTCTTAAATTTATAAAGGACAAGCTAGGCAAATTGCTTACTGCCCCGAAGGAAGTAATGGAAAGATGGAAAGAATATTTCTCAAAACTCCTGGATGGTGAGCAAGGTCAAGCATCAGAAATGATAACCACTAGCACAGAAGAGAAAACCAATGATGGTGAAGATGACATAAAGATGGAAGAACTGAAGGCAGCACTGGAAAAAATCAAGATGGGCAAAGCAGCAGTATAACACCAGAAATGGTTAAGTACATGTGAGCATCAGGCGACCTATTACTCTTAAGGGTCCTACAGGCAGCGTGGTGCAACAAGACCATATCAAAGGATTGGGAGATTGCCATCATAACACCAATTTTCAAAAAGGGTGACATTCGACAATGTGGAAACCATAGAGGCATCTTCCTTCTCAGTGTCCTTGGTAAAATCTACTCTAGAATCCTTGAGCAAAGACTCAGACGCCTAGCTCAGCCACAACTGAATGAGGTCCAGTGCGGATTCCGAGCTAACCGAAGTACTCAAGACCTAATCTTCACACTCAGACAGCTGAGTGAAAAGGCCCTTGAGTATAAGAGTGAGATCCATCTTTGTTTCATAGATCTGGAAAAGGCGTTTGACAGGGTCCCCTGGAGCAAACTTTGGGATTGTTTGGCAAGGAAGAACATTCCAGTACCTCTTATTCATGCTATACAGAGCTTCTACAAGTCTTGCAGAAATTATGTGAGGACAGCAAACCATAAGTCAGAAGAGTTCAGGACCACCACTGGTGTAAGAAAAGGTGATATCCTGTCACCTTATCTTTTCATACTCCTCATGGACGATGTCATCAAGGCATGTAAGGAGAGAACAAGAACTATTCAGTGGGGTACTGGAAGATGAGACAGGTCTGTATTTCAGAGCTGGCAGTTGCTGATGATGTTGCCCTGATTGCTAAATCAGATGCACATCTCCAATCCAACCTGCAAGTCTGGAAGGAAGAGCTGGAGAAAAGACGGATTGTCATAAGCAGCTCTAAAACAAAATCCATAGTGATATCACGAGAAGAAAGAAGACATCAGATTAAGCTGGGAGAACAGGTCCTGGAGCAGGTCGACCACTTTAAATATCTCGGAGCTATTATTGACCGGAAGGGAGGCAGCAAAGAAGAGTTGGCCACTCGAAAAGCAGCAGCTGGGATACTTTTTCAGGCTATAAATCGAGGATTCCTCAGCAAGAGAGAGGTTGGTAAGAAAACGAAGATGGCTGTATACAGCTCCACCTATGTCCCAGTCTTGACATATGGATGCGAGTCATGGGCAATGACTACAACCCACAAAAGCCAGATCCAACCTCAGAAATGAGGTATCTGAGTAAGGTGGTCGAAGTAACAAGAAGAGACATGGTCCGCAACCAGACGATACGTCAAGGCCTAAAATCACACCCCGCTGCAGACCCAAGTAGAACAGTCCCAACTAAGATGGTTTGGCCATGTCTGCAGAATGGGAGAAGACCGGCACCACGACAAGCAAGCGAAACAAAGAACCAGGGATCCAGACCCCCAGGACGACCCAGAGTCCGCTGGGAGGACAACATCAGACAATCTTTGAAGGTCCGAGGACTAGAATGGAACCAGGCCAGGAGGAAAACGGCCAATATGATACTCTGGCGCTCTCTCTTCCAAACCTCTACACCTCACAGTAGAAGGGGAACGACTAAGTATAAATCTAGCTCAAATCATCACAATCATGCATTAATAGATTTAAATTAACGTCCTCTATTTTGTCCTACTTTTGGCTTATATTGTCCTCTTTTTTACCTCAAAAGGTCAGAAAATGTCATCTTTTTGTTAAATACCACACTGTCATCCTATCTCACATCCTATCAGACTCTTCCAACCATCCAAACACAACACAAATACAGCTCCATGTGAAGCACAGACATTTAAAAACTATAAACTACACAAATCCTTAAAAACACTCCTTGGTAAAGGTAAAGGATCCCATTGAGGCATATTGGGAATATAGTGTTAGGCCCATATTTTCTTGACCATCGGCACACTAAGGGTGATGTGGTCAGCATCACGCCGTCCGCCATAACCATCCCAGAGTTACTCTGGTACCCAATTCAAGAGGCTGGGTCGACCCCGGGAGCCGTTTGTAGTCTAATAAATCCCACCTCAACTGGGGATCGAACCATGGACCACCGAGCTAGGAGCCAGTGCACAAACCACTGCGCTACTGCGGCTCCCAAAAATAAAACCGCAAAAAAGCACTCCTTGACTTAGGCAATACGAGTACAGTCAGTCAGAGTAAATGTCTCACTTGTATTCACAGCCTGTAATTACGGACATTAACAACTTAAGAAAGGGTCCATAACTCTAAACAAATATAGAACTTCTGCTCCCTTTACACACTGTGAAAGACGAGAGTTGTGCGGGTTTAGTATGTAAAAGGGTTGCTACAGAAACTACTACTACGTGCTTTGGCATACGTTTTTTGCAAGGTGAATCTGTAGTGGTAAGCCTCTTCTATAAAGAGTGCAAAATGACGAAATAATTGATGATGATGATGAAGGTCCCCTCATCATTAAAAACACTTGCAACAAAAACCACTAATGCAGGGTCAAAGGCATTGTTATACTGCAGATGTCCTGCATACAACCAGTTGTAATTAGGGCTTTGTACACCGTAAGGACTAAGAAATAGACATTCACTTTATCATTCCTTCACTCTTTTTATTTCTGCCACTAGAGTTAAGTTCGTCCACGCCAGGCAATCAAGAATTTAACCCCCGGAGGTTGGTGCAGGAAGATGCGAGGGGAGGGGGGGGGGGGGAATTTCCCAGTTGCCATACTTTTCCCCACAGTCATTGGTCCCTCGATAACATTCTCAAATTTTACCTTTCTATGTTGCTGGGAAATATACAAAATCTGGTGGAGAGACACTTACACCTATAGGCATTTATATGCGGCCATTTTAAATTTTCAAAATAACCCCACTTTTCTGCGCCATGGGAGTGAGAATCCCTGATTTCTAACCTTTTTTTTTACCTTTTCCGCCCCAGTTCCAGAGTCCTCTATAGAATGATCGGCAAATTGTAAATCGTGATCTACTGGTAGATCCTAAAGAATCATTTCGAAGATCTTTAAGTGGCGGAAAGGGGGAAGTAGATTTTTTCACTTAGGTAAGTTGCAAACTAGCCTTTTCCTTCTGGCACCTAGGAGTGCTGTGTCCTCATGGTTAAAGGTACTTTCTCTATATTCCCAGCGAAAACCCACAAGCTATCTAACTAAAATTTACTATATTAGGGAGCTGCATAAGATAGGAAGCCATCTTTTGTTTGATGAGAAGTTAAAATTCGATATAATATCTTTAATTTTGAATTTTCCACCTCTCGTCGATGGAATTGCCGGAAGTAGACCGTCATGCAGAGATAAAAATTACAAACAATGCTGCACTTATTCCAAATTCTAAATTCTTTGAAACTTGAAAACTGACATGATTTTATCAAAGTAAATCTTTAGAGAACTCAGTAGTTCTAAAGTAGATTCCATAATTCCTGGATTGCCTACCGCTGCTCAATGGCGTTTCCAAATTGAGTTTTCTAGGATTTGAGACTAACGCAAAATCCACTGGCCAGATATACACCACTGGCTTTTAGTGTATATCGATTTTCATGTGTATGCTTCGCCCTAAATAACTGGTCGGCCTTTTGTCAGTGTCTTTTTATGTTTCTTTTGTTTTATGCATTTCAAACCTTTAGACAAAAGCATATAGCTCCTTGATTATAGCATGTCGTTCTCATTCCACAGGATTCAGGTCACAACAGATGACGCCAACAGGCATGGTTAATCGGCAGCGCCTGTGGCAACAAAATCTGGACGAGCTCAAGACAAACCAAGGGAGGCAGGAGATACTCCAGCAACAACCAAGACAACGATATCACCAACAACAACATTTCGAGGAAAGAACGTCCGTTAATGGTGATCCGAGTTTGTTTAGAGCATATTCAAGACCCTTGGTTACGCAACAACAGCTTCAACAACAGCAACGGCCTCGACAACAAGTGCAACAACAACAGCGATTCTATCTACAAACGCCGTACCTCCATCAGCAACAGCGATTACAAACAAACCAACGACTCCAACAGCGGAAACAGTTTCGACAGCCACAGCAAGAAGGACAAATACAACGTTATCGACAAGCTATACCGCGCTTACAGGTCCAACAACAACGACAACCTCTGGTATATGGAAGCCAGAGTCAACAAGTGTCAGCCCACGGTCAGGAGACACTAGCTTCTAATGCACGTTCCCAAAATCTGTTGATATTGCGGGACAATCTAAACCAAGATCAGGAGCACGCATATTCTGGCAGAGCAAAGAACCCCCAGACTTTTCTAAATCCGCAACAAAAATTGCAACATCTTTCTTTTCCCAGCGATACCCCTAATCTTATATACAGAGCAAATCCAACTGCTCCAACGCTGCCTAAGGACGTTGTTGGATCTCAAGGAACAGGATTACCTTCTGCTGCAAGTACTAATTTTGTTAACGTTGCTCCGGTCCTAACGGCGGCTCCTTCATTATCAGTTATCGATAAACTCTCGACATCGATGGCGAGCCAGTCAGGAATAGCTATCCAGCAACCAGGCATTCCCGAGCAGAAACCGGAAATCATTACGGTAGTCCAACCAACCAAAGCCGTTGTCGTTGATCCGAATCAAGCAGTAATAGTTTCTGCTCACGAGACGAAAGTCTTGCCAGGGTCTGTTCAACAACAAGCGACTATAGCCCCACCTACAGTGCCTGGAGTGACCAATTCACTTCCTCAAACATTTGGCGTAATGGGAACCGTCATGAATTCTCTCAGCGGTTTGGGTAATGCAAGCCCAGTGATGGGAGGTATAAGCCCAGTGATGGGAGGTATGAACCCAATGATGGGAGGTATGAACCCAATGATGGGAGGTATGAACCCAATGATGGGAGGCATAAGTCCAATGATGGGATCTAAAAAACGCGTAATATAAAAATATTTTACCATAAGGTCAAGGTCAAGGTAGTCCCATCGTAGATACTGCCGTATGGGAACGAAGTGTTAGAGACGTCACTATACCAGGTCCAGTTGCGAGAGGTGTCTTTCCTTGCTGCCTTTGCCTTTCCTAACTCAAGAGCAAGAGTCAGGTACAAGTTACAGCTGGGTAGACTAGAGCGTGGCATCTTCGTCTTTCTAACCCAATACCTTTGCCGCGAGAGGCCAGTACTCTAATCACTCTGCCAACTAGACGCTCAATTTGTCATAAGAATGTAATGCAAATGGTGCAGGTTAGGTAAAACGTCATATAATTGACTGTACCATAAATGAAGTAGTTCAGATAGGACGCTGTTATTAATTTACCTTACATTAATAAAGAAGATGAAAAAAGTAGTTAATACTGAAATGAAAACAGTAAAGATATCTTAAAACAAAAATTGTTTATATAAAGCACCTTTATTTTTACAAAAATATATAAACGCGAATACTTAAGTTGACGAATGGCGACTTTAGTTTGCCCCAACATGGCGTGCGTGACGGAAAGAAACAAAACAAAGAACTCTCAGAAGAGACATAGAGGCAAGTAGTTGAGGAATTTAAAATGTAGAAAAATAAAATGCGCAAAGGACGATGGGGTTTGGCATTTATTAGTTGAGCGTCTATCCTCCCAAGGAAGCTGAAAGACAAAGATAATAAAGAAGAACAAAAGAGTATTAAAAACGTGAAGAGTGGTTTGGAGTAAGAAAGAGGCAATAATATAGTATTTATTTTAGTTTTTAAATGGACAAACACGGCCTTATACACGGAGTGTTTCGGGGACAAAGTCTCCATTCGGTTACAACAACAATGAAACGACATAGAAACGTAGGCAAAAATATATACAACGTGGACACTATTTCCAGAAATAAAGATGCGAAATTACTTATGCATGTAACGTGAGTCTAATAACAGAATAGAAATGAATGCAAATAAATGCTTTTCTTTTCCAGATTTCGGTGGACCAATGGGAATTCCCGGAATGCCTTTCATGTGGGAGGACATGGAAAGTCCGGATAGTACAGGTTAGTCATAACGCGCCATTCTCTTTACGTTTGATAATATATTTGTCTATGCATCCAGACCATGTTTTTCTTTGGTTTTCACCTTTTTTCTAATCAATGCCTATTTTTTTTTTTTTTTAGTTTTGCCTCTTATTTTCGGCGAGACATGCCTTATCTTGGTGAGGCAGGGTCTTTCAACCCAGAGACAAGTCCATCGGTTAAAGTAGGGTTCATATCAAAATATAAATAACCCAGTAATCTTGTAATTAACAACACAAATGTATAATGGAATTCAGCATCAGGTTTAAGTGCTGGATATTCGAATTTTCTCATAGCCCAAACGTGTGTATTATGTATTTGTCGTAAATTTGATAGGTATTAAGATTTATTTGGTCCCGTCTGAGTAGAACAGGCAAAGTGGTAAATAAGTGAGTATTAAGGTATAAGAAATAGATTTCACGAGTGAATAGTTTAAGGGTAGAATCTGTCACTGGATTGAGGAGATACTCTAAACCAGCCTATCTATACGACTAGTTTGTTTCAGACAATCCTACTCTCCATACAGATAATATAGATATGTTTAACTACACACATACACGCACAGTTTTGTGACAACAAGACGCACAAACGTGAAAAACTATGGTAATTGGAGTATGGGTATGGACTGAGCTGACCAACACAATTAATTAAGTTTTGTTAAGTTTATTATCATTTAAACTCTCACAACATCAAACACGTAGAAATCAATAAAATTATAGGTTACAGGATTATGAAAATGACCCCATAAGTGTCCTACCCTCTTGTTGAGAAAAGATCCCGCAAGAAAGTTAATAACCCCAAATGGTCAAAGATTAACGCTAGGGTATAGAAATAGACGATAAAGTAAAGAACAGAGTTCCTAGTTAATATATCTTGTAAAATAACAGTATTAGAGAACAAAAAAAGAAGTGGGTACAAGGATTATACAAACAGAAATATTCACTCCTCTTCCTCGCACTCTGTCAATCTGTGGCCACATACAATCTCGCTTACCTACTAGTTGGTTAACAACATCTTGAACATAACCATCAGTGTACATGTAACAAAATCCAGTGTTGTGCTTCTCCGAAGTGAGCACCAGTTCCTCCACGAATAATTAATTCTCCTAATGGGGAACGCCTACTTTGGTGGTGATTATTGGATATGATAATGTCACGTCAGATAGTTCAGGTAGCAAAATATTTACCACGATCTAGTGTTCACAGTGGACAGTAGTTAGTACTTCCAATAGTTAAAGGAAATGTCTGGTGGGTAAACTGTTCGAAAAAAATAATGATAATGAAGGTATCTCCTATCGGTTTTTTCTCTCTCTGGGGGTTGAGTGCCGATTATGAAAACCACGTATTTTTTCTGGATAAATCCACTTGACAACACAATGGTCAGTAGTCGGGAACAATGTTATGTATAGATATTTGCACAGCGGGCTGATAAAATTGAATGAAAAATCTGGGTATTTGGTATCTCCAGTTATAATTAATTCTCAATGTTTATAAGTTTGGACTCTCTCTCTGGACGAAGCAAGAGGACCGCACAGGTCAACATCGAAGACCCGATAAATACTAAGAATTGTTACTGATGGTATTTAGACCGCTGGTAGGCTGGTTTGTGATCAGTACTAAATTTGGGAGAAAACAAAACATTTAATTACAATATCAATATCCTATCCTATCACGCGCAATGTAAGATCTCTTATCCACTCCGTCATTTAATTAAATTAAAAGCACACGTGTCTTAGCCTATCTTATCACACTTTGCTCACCTGTTACGGGTTGGGTTTAAGGTATGCGCCTTTTCTCCTCCCGCCCCGGTAAAACTCTCAGCGCACAATATCAGTGTTAATTTAATTATGACTACTTTACAAATATCACTTGTCATTACTAGCTATTTGTTTCGCCACATGATATTACACTAGTCACTTACACAATTACACGTAATGAATTAGACGTAAATTTATATTCAGTCAATAGTCAGTCGCCTAGTGTATTTATTAGTCAATTAAAACATCTCTTTCTGGGTAAGAGCGGGTGATTAAATCTACATTACACTGGAAAAATTTAGCTATGCGTTATTTACTACGCTAGTATTAGCACATAGAAAATCCCAGTGAATTATAATGATGAACTTAACACATTAAATCACTTAAATGCAAATATATATTATCGCAAATCAGAAAAATGAAACAATCTCCACGAAATCTAATAATCCACTTTTTACAATGGCTCTAGAATAACGAGCTGGATATTTCCAAAAATTTCTGAAGCGACTAGATACTGACTTTGGGAGGCCGGAGTATTTATACGGAAATGCTGTTATTTCACTAACTGGTGCGAGAAATCGCGCCTTCGGCCGTATCAGGGAAAATCATCACGTTCAACTCCCGAGATGAAGATTTTCTGTTCACTGATGCCGACCAACAACATAGACATTAGTTAGCGAACATACCCTCTTTGATCTCGTCTCTCTGCTGTAGATCAGATAATTACGTCCCCTGGGATCACGGACTAACAAATATGGTCGGTAAAAATAATTATCGCCCCTTTTGCATTTTCTTAAGTCCCTTGAAATGTTGGACATCAAACATATACGTCGGAACTCTCTGCCCGCGTTTCCCCTAATCAAAGAAGCCGCTTATATCTATCCGCGCGCTTCTGTCTGTTCAACAGTGATAATGGCCAAATCAGCTCGCGTGATAATTGAGATAGCGAATCATGGCCCTCGTTGACTGTTATTTTAGCCTGTCTGAACGTAGGTAAACCTTGTCAGCGCACGACAACAGAAAAAATAGGCGTGGCTTCAAAGGTGAGTGTACAGTCTGTGAATTTCGTGGTTTCGCGTAGCAAAAATTATAAACCATAGATGGGGAAGCAAAGGTGGACGGGTCACTGTTGAATTTACATTTACATATATATGTGACAGTATTAATATTCGGTATTAATAGACGCACTCAGTAAAGTCCAATGCTCGCCATCCACTCGCTCATTAACAAATTCCTTCACTTACTCGCGAACTAACAAAACCACTTATTCACTCACTCTTCAACTAACTTATTCTCTGTATTCAACAGACTTTTGACTATTCGCCAACATTGTAATATGCTTAATTTTTAATTGTCCAGCAGAGTTCCTGGAAGGGGGTCTCAGGGACGGTGATCTCAGGGGAGACAATGAAAGAATGGCACTATTGCTCTCGCAGGCATGTTGTAAAAAGACAAGCGACCAATATAAGGTTGTGCATGGGCTAGCAAACCACTATAGAAACAGCACATGTGTGCTTTGAGGCAGGCCTCCTGCAAGGAGACAAGTTACAATAGTGGTTCGTGCTCCACAGAGAACACAAAGTTGAATGAAAGAATGAAATAAAAATATTTTTACTATCACTCCGTAATGGTTTACTCAGAGCAATCTAGAAGATATTGGAACCATCATAGCAGGTAGACGCTGGAATTGGGTTGGCCATGGTTTCGTGAAGAAACCAAGACGCCATCAACAGAATTGTAAAGCTATGGACAACAAAAGGAAAAGGAAAGAAAATCCGACCAAAAAAACACCAAAACAAAGACTTGGCGCAGAATTGTGGAGGCCGAGATTAAATACATAAACTAGACATGGGGCACCGGAGGAAGGATGGCCATCGACCTAGCAAAGTGACGGATCTACATTTTGGAGGCCCTGAAGCTTGAATTCTGCCATCAATGGTACCTATACCTTGTAGCGGTATGGCAGCTTGTGTACCCTGACAATCCCCAGAGCTATGCCAGTGGGAGATTTACTCCTGGTAGGTTCAATCAAGCTGGAATGGTCTGCGTGGGTAGGGGTCAGACAAAAGCTGGTACTCTGGTCCTCCAGGTTGGGGGTTTTAGCACAGGGCCGACACCCCTGTCTATGTAAAAAAATCGCACATGTTACGGAAACAACAATAAATGGAAAAACTTTGCTGCGGGACGGACATCCGGAGTCTCAGGCTCGTATGACTGACAGTGGTGAAAGCCGAAAGGAAGTCACTGGCATGAAAACGGATGCCCCGACCGCAAAACACGAAACCAGAATTGGTTTTTGGAACGTCAGAACTATGAATGAGACAGGAAAGCTGAGACGAATCACAGCAGAGATGAGGAACTACAAGATACATATCCTGGGAATAAGCGAGAGCAGATGGACAGTAAGGGGAGAATAAAAACAGCTACAGGGGAAACAGTACTTTATTCTGGCAGAGAGGATGGTCAGCACAACGAAGGTGTAGCCATTATCCTGAAGAAAGGAATGGGAAGGTCTTTACTGGAATGGAAACCCATCAACAACAGACTAATAAGAGCAAGACTGAGAGGGAGGTTCACCAACACCACAATTATACAATGCTATGCACCAACAAACGACAGCGATAAAGAGATCAAGGACGAGTTCTATCAACAGGTACAAAAAGAAATGGAAACTATACCCAGGTACGATCTCATTATAGTAATGGGAGACTAAATGCGAAAGTTGGAACAGACAATAATTATAACGAAAGAGTAATGGGGAAATGCGGCAGTGGAACAGCAAATGAGAATGGGGACAAATTAATAAGCTTCTGCAGTATTAACAACCTGGTCATTGGAGGAACACTTTTTCCACACAAGGAAGTGCACAAGTTAACATGGGAATCACCAAACGGACGAGACAGAAACCAGATAGATCACATAATGATCAATGGCAGATGGAGATATGCACTACAAGACGTGAAAGTAAGAAGAGGCGCAGATCTGGGAAGGGATCATCACCTAGTAGTAGCAAGACTGAAAGTGAAACTCAGAGCTGCTGGACCAGTTGCAGTCAAACAGAAAAGATACAACATCACGAAACTGAAGGATCCCCTCACCAGAAAAGCTTTCGTGGTCGACGTAAAGAGAAGATATGAGATTATCAAAAGCCAGGAAAGAACAGAGACCGATGATGTTGACTAGAGATTCAACACCATCTCAACAATATACAAGGAAAGCAGCAAGTCATGCTTGGGATTCCAGGAAAGAAAGAGCCAAGACTGGATAACACCAGATAAGCTAAACACCATAACGAAGAGAAAGGAAATGAAAAGAAAGAAAACAGAAGCTAAGTCTCCCAGGTTAAAGGCAATATATAGTGAACAGTACAGTCAGCTGGACAAGGAAGTTAAACGTCAAACTCGTGCTAACAAAAGGACATTTCTGGATGACCTTGCAAGACAGGCAGAAGAGGCAGCACTGAGAAATGAACAAAGCACACTATACAAAATAACTAAAATCATCAGTGGAAAACGAGATGCAAACAATATTACATTAGTAAGCGATAAGCACGGAAATCTCATCACGACAGTAGAGGGACAGGAAACAAGATGGGCAGAGCATTTCAGAGAAACTCTGAACAAGGAACCACCAGAGACACAATTGAATGTTCCTGAGGCTGAAAATGATCTAGATGTTAATACAGACATCCCACGAAAAGAAGACACCATCACAGCAATCAAAGGGTTAAAGAATGGAAAAGCCCCTGGTCATGATAACTTAAATGCAGAGCTATTTAAGGCAGACTCAGAGCTAGCTGCAGAACTATTAGAACCACTATTTGCACAAGTCTGGAAAACAGGGACAACACCAACAGAGTGGAGAAAAGGAATAATTGTCAAATTGCCCAAGAAGGGAGATCTTGCAGACTGCAATAATTGGAGAGGAATAACTCTTCTCTCAGTTCCCAGCAAAATACTAGGCAGGATAATTATACAGAGAATCTCAAAAGCAGTAGACCACAAACTGAGGAAAGAACAAGCAGGATTTAGAAAGAACAGAAGATGTGTAGATCATATATTTACCTCAGGAACATTATAGAGCAGTGCTCAGAATGGCAAAGACAGCTGTACATTAATTTCGTTGATTTTGAAAAGGCTTTTGACAGTATACATATGGACAGTTTATGGAAAATACTGAGGGCTTATGGAATTCCAAGCTGCATAGTGTCAATCATAAAAAGCCTCTATGCCAACTTTACATGTAGTGTTGGGCAGAGCAACCTAACCTTTTAGGTGAAGACAGGAGTACGACAGGGATGCCCCTTATCAACCACTCTATTTTTAACCGTCACAGACTGGGTGATGCGCCAGACAACAGAGGTCAATCCAAAAGGAATAAGATGGACTACATTTTCTACATTGGAAGATCTGGAATATGCAGATGACATTGCACTGCTAGCACATTCACATCAACACATCCAGGAAAAAACGGATAAACTTAATAAGTATAGCCAGCAGGTGGGCTTGAACATCAACCTAAAGAAGACAGAGGTCATGATGCTCAATGTGAGAAACCCTGAGCCCATATCAGTAAGGAATCAGCAACTGGAACAGACAGATGCCTTCACATACCTAGGATGCATAGTAACACCAGACGGCGGAGCAAGCAAAGACATCAAAAACAGAATGAACAAAGCAAGAACAGCCTTTTTTAGTCTAAACAACATCTGGAAGTCCTCTCAGTACAGCACAAGCACAAAATTAGGATTATATCAGAGCTGTGTGCTTTCTGTGCTTCTCTATGGCGCGGAGAACTGGAAATTGTCCTCTTTTCACACAACATGCCTAAGAAAAATTCTCCGAATCTTTTGGCCGAATACCATCACCAACCAAGATCTGCTTACTCGGAGCAAGCAAGAGGACATGCACACTATCATAGCTGGCAGACGCTGGAGCTGGGTTGGCCCTGTCCTCAGAAGAGACCCCGATGCCATCACAAGAACAGCTATGCTATGGACCCCTGAATGAAAACGAAAGAGAGGCCGACCAAAAACAACTTGGCGGAGGACTGTGGAGGCTGAGGTGCAAAGAATGAACCATAGTTGGGGCACTGTACGAAGGATGGCCGCTGACCGAGCAAAGTGGAATCAATTTGTTGTTGCCCTACAAGACGCCACCAGGCGTAATGGCCACTGACTGCTTTGACGGTCGGCGGCTAAGGATCAAAGAAGAAGAAGAAGCTTGAATTCTTTGAGGGGCCTCTTTTATTTAAAAAAACAATGTTGGGAGAATGGGAAAGAAATGTATTATAGAGAAAACTGGACTTGGGGGCCCTGAAGCTCAATCTTCAATACCTTCATAGTAGATCCGCCTTTGGGCCAACAGGACACCGCTAGGCGTGATGGTCACTGATTGATTTGTCATTCAGCGGCTAAGTATCCAAGAAGACGATAACGAGAAGATAAAAGTTGAGCTATTTTTTGTCAACAGGAAAGACTGACGGATGAAAAACAGAGATAGGGGACAACAGGAAAGACTGACGGATGAAAAAGACAGATAGAGGACAACAGGACAGACTGACGGAAGAAAAACAGGGATAGAGGACAACATGACAGACTGACGGAAGAAAAACAGGGATAGAGGACAACATGACAGACTGACGGAAGAAAAACACAGATAGAGGACAACAGGAAAGACTGACGGAAGAAAAACAGGGATAGAGGACAACATGACAGACTGACGGATGAAAAATAGAGATAGAAGACAACAGGAAAGATTGCCGGGAGAAAAACACAGATAGAAGACAACAGAAAGATTGCCGGGAGAAAAACACAGATAGAGGACAACAGGAAAGAGTGACGGAAGAAAAATAGGGATAGAGGACAACAGGAAAGACTGACAAAAGAAAAACACAGATAGAGGACAACAGGAAAGACTGACGGAAGAAAAACAGGGATAGAGGACAACAGGACAGACTGACGGAAGAAAAACACAGATAGAGGACAACAGGACAGACTGACGGAATAAAAACAGGGATAGAGGACAACAGGAAAGACTGACGGAAGAAAAAGACAGAAAGAGGACAACAGGAAAGACTGACGGAAGAAAAACAGTGATAGAGGACAACAGGACTGACTGACGGAAGAAAAACAGGGATAGAGGACAACAGGAAAGACTGACGGAAGACAAACACAGATAGAGAACAACAGGAAAGATTGCCGGTAGAAAAACACAGACAGAGGACAACAGAAAGATTGCCGGGAGAAAAACACAGACAGAGGACAACAGAAAGATTGCCGGGAGAAAAACACAGATAGAAAACCACAGGAAAGACTGACGGAAGAAAAACAGGAATAGAGGACAACAGGAAAGACTGACGGAAGAAAAAGACAGAGGACAACAGGAAAGACTGACGGAAGAAACAGACAGTTAGGGGAAAACAGGAAAGACAACGGATGAAAAACACAGATAGAGAACAACAGGAAAGACTGACGGAAGAAAGACAGGGATAGAGGACAACAGGACAGACTGACGGAAGAAAAACAGGGATAGAGGACAACAGGAAAAACTGACGAAAGAAAAACATGGATAAAGAACAACAGGAAAGACTGACGGAAGAAAAACACAGATAGATGACAACAGGAAAGACTGACGTAAGAAAAACAAGAATAGAGGACAATAGGAAAGACTGACGGAAGAAAAATAGGGATAGAGGACAACAGGAAAGACTGACGGAAGAAAAACAGGAATAGAGGACAATAGGAAAGACTGACGGAAGAAAAACAGGGATAGAGGACAACAGGAAAGACTGACGGAAGAAAAACAGGAATAGAGGACAACAGGAAAGACTGACGGAAGAAAAACAGGGATAGAGGATAAAAGGAAAGACTGACGGAAGAAAAAAAGGAATAGAAGACAATAGGAAAGACTGACGGAAGAAAAACAGGGATAGAGGACAACAGGAAAGACTGACGGAACAAAAACCGGGATAGAGGACAACAGGAAAAACTGACGGAAGAAAAACATGGATAGAGAACAACAGGAAAGACTGACGGAAGAAAAACACAGATAGATGACAACCGGAAAGACTGACGGAAGAAAAACAGGAATAGAGGACAATAGGAAAGACTGACGTAAGAAAAACAGGGATAGAGGACAACAGGAAAGACTGACGTAAGAAAAACCGGAATAGAGGAAAATAGGAAAGACTGACGGAAGAAAAACAGGGATAGAGGACAATAGGAAAGACTGACGGAAGAAAAACAGGAATAGAGGACAACAGGAAAGACTGACGGAAGAAAAACAGGAATAGAGGACAATAGGAAAGACTGACGGAAGAAAAACAGGGATAGAAGACAACAGGAAAGACTGACGGAAGAAAAACAGGGATAGAGGACAATAGGACAGACTGACAGAAGAAAAACAGGGATAGAAGACAATAGGACCGACTGACGGAAGAAAAACAAGAATAGAGGACAATAGGAAAGACTGACGGAAGAAAAACAGGGATAGAGGACAACAGGAAAGACTGACGGAAGAAAAACAGGAATAGAGGACAATAGGAAAGACTGACGGAAGAAAAACAGGGATAGGGGACAACAGGAAAGACTGACGGAAGAAAAACAGAGATAGAGGACAACAGGAAAGACTGACGGAAGAGAAACAGGGATATAGGACAACAGGAAAGACTGACGGAAGAAAAACAGGGATAGAGGACCACAGGAAAGACTGACGGAAGAAAAACATGGATAGAGGACAACAGGAAAGAGAATATTTGAGATAATCTGACGTCATGGCATGGAAAAAAAGTCACCAACAGAATTGATAAGGAATACTATAGGACGGGATGCACTGGGGAGACATGATCACCTACGGCGGCGTAGTAGAAAAAAAAATAGAAAGTAATTTAATAATAATGATAACAATAATGAATTCAGTATTCATTATCGCACAGCCTCCTGAGAAGCATAGGCGATCAACTAATTCACGCCAAGTGCTCCAATTTCTTCATATTCTTTCTGTCTTCTTTATTCTTGTCTTGTATGTCTCTCTTCATTCGCTATGTCTTTTTACGTACCCCTCAGGGGATTCTAGAATAAGACCTATCATGTAATGCTATCAACGGGTTTCTTCAATGTGTGTCCTGTCCAACGTCAGTGTGCCTTCTTCTCATCTCTTGTTCCACTAACACTTTGTCTGGCTTCTGCCTACAGCTCCGCAATTATGACTCCGCCACTCCATTGACAACAACAATAAATAATAATATGTTTATTTTATCACAGACCCACCCCCAGTTATAACCCCAGCGCCACCACCACCTCCACCTCCGGTACCTGCAGCAGCGGTAAATGCACCACCACCTCCTGTTCCAGCAACAGTTAATGCACCACCACATCCGGTACCAGCAGCAGTAAAACCACCACCACCTCTGGTATCAGCAGCAGCGGTAAATGCACCACCACCTCCTGTTCCAGCAACAGTAAATCCACCACCACCTCTGGTACCAGAAGCAGTAAAACCACCACCACCTCCAGTACTAGCAGCAGTAAAACCACCGCCACCTCCGGTACCAGCAGCAGTAAATCCACCACCACCTCTGGTACCAGGAACAGTAAAACCACCACCACCTCCAGTACTAGCAGCAGTAAAACCACCACCACCTCCAGTACTAGCAGCAGTAAAACCACCACCACCTCCGGTACCAGCAGCAGTAAATCCACCACCATCTCTGGTACCAGCAGCAGTAAAACCACCACCACCTCCGGTACCAGAAGCAGTAAATCCACCACCACCTCCAGTACCAGCAGCAGTAAAACCACCACCACCTCCAGTACCAGCAGCAGTAAATCCACCACCATCTCTGGTACCAGCAGCAGTAAATCCACCACCATCTCTGGTACCAGTAGCAGTAAAATCACCACCACCTCCAGTACCAGCAGCAGTACAATTACCACCACATCTGGTACCAGCAGCAGTAAATGTACCACCACCGCCAGCACGAGTAGTGAAGGCATCACCTCCCCCGACACCAGAAGCAGTAAATGCACCACTACCACAATTGGTAGCCGCACAACCACCACCATCACCACCGGTGCTATTAGCAACGGCTCAAGCAACACCAACAACTGGAGCCCATGTACCCGGTCCAGCAGTGGTAATTTCTCCAGCAGGATCACCGCGAACTTCAGCGGCCGTTACAGCTGTTGTAGCAGAAACTCCAGTAATAGGTAAGATCAGTTTACAGAGTAAGAAATCATCATCATCATCAACAGCTGCCATCTCCACAACGAAGGTTGGCTGTAATGGATCTCCAACGTCTTCTGTCTCTTGTCTTGATGGTGCACTCTGATAGACTCTTTCCTGTCCATCTCTTGATGTTATCTCCCCACTTATAGCGCTGTCTTCCTCTAGCATGTCTGCCTTCAACTCTACCTTCTGTTATGGTCTTCAGTGTTCGGTGTTACGTCTTTTTACGTGGCCAAAATATTTTAGCTATCTAATTTTGATTTCCTTCATTAATTTTCTTCATTCCTAGGTTTTCTAGGAGCTCTTTCATTGTTGTATTCTCTTTCAGTGAAACGTGCCCCATTCTTCTATAAATCCATATCTCAAGGGCCTTAATTCTTTCTTCCATTTGCTTGTTCGTTGACCATCAGAAAGAAATAAGAATACAACTATTATCTCTTTGAATATATCTTTCTCTTTTTTATTACCTCTTTTTTTTCCTCTCTTTCTTTGCCACGTGTCTTTCTCTCTTTCTTTACCTCTTTCACATAATTGGGTTCGCTCTCTTTTCCTCTCCGGAAGTATGGTTATATAAAAGTCATTGTTTGCACTTCTTCTCCGTGATAATTCGTCTTATCTGTTTACCTGACAATCCCTGCTGAGAGAATAGACAGGAGATGCAATATTGACCGACAGTCATGTTGGTAAAATTATCGTGTACCAAACCTTGGCCGCGCCGGATTAGCACAACGTACGTCCAGCCAGTTTATTTAGCGCTGATATGGCGATGGGATTCCCTAATTACTGTCGTGAAGAATCACGGCCCAGATGGTTACACGAAGGTCGGTGTTTGCACAAGGACGGGAAGATAAATTACCCGTCTGTGGACATATTACAGACATGCACCTGAAAGACGGAATGTTGTAAAAACTTCCGGACAGAAGTGTTACAAGGACATTATTTGAGATAATGTAGGGAGTTGTGGTGCAAACATTACCGCGAATCGGCGGATACAACAACTCCTTATACGGAAAATTACCTTTTACATAACATGCAGAGTTTTCATATGAGGAAATCTTTTGAATAAACCCCATCCCAAACCACGCAAGATTGTAGCTATTGGCCGGCATTCGAGATGTAAACATAACAACATTTCTTATTGGAGCCTGTAAACAACAACGTGCGTGGGACGAAAGGGAGAATATAACTTGACATGTGTGCAGTTTATAGCACTGTGAAAATTCACTTCGTCAAGAAAACAACCAAACCTGCCAGAGTTAAGAATAGAATCAGAATTCATTTATTGGACCGGACTTGTTTGAGCCTCTTGACGACTTAAAAGCCCAGGAAGACTCTACCATTACTAGCAAGGAAAACCGGAGTCTGAGGAATGTGAAACACGGAGTCAACGTGGGAGCTTATTATAAAGTCTCTTCTTTTTTTCTTTGATCCTTAGCCGCCGACCGTCAAAGCAGTCAGTGGCCATCACGCCTAGTGGCGTCTTGTAGGGCAACAACAAATTGATTCCACTTTGCTCGGTCGGTGGCCGTCCTTCGTACAGTGCCCCAACTCTGGTTCATTCCCTGCATCTCAGCCTCCACAGTCCTCCGCCAGGTTGTTTTTGGTCGGCCTCTCTTTCGTTTTCCTTCAGGGGTCCAAAGCATAGCTGTTCTTGTGATGGCATCGGGGTCTCTTCTGAGGACATGACCAACCCAGCTCCAGCGTCTGCCAGCTATGATGGTGTGCATGTCCTCTTGCTTGCTACGAGTAAGCAGATCTTGGTTAGTGATGGTATTCGGCCAAAAGATTCGGTGAATTTTTCTTAGGCATGTTGTGTGAAAGGAGGACAATTTCGACATTTCCTTCTCTGTAACTCTCCAGCATTCCGCACCATAGAGAAGCACAGAAAGCACACAGCTCTGATATAATCCTAATTTTGTGCTTGTGCTGTATTGGGAGGACTTCCAGATGTTGTTTAGGCTAAAGAAGGCTGTTCTTGCCTTATTCATTCTGATGTTGATGTCTTTGCCTGCCCCGCCATCTGGTGTTACTATGCTTCCTAGGTATGTGAAGGTATCTGTCTGTACCAATTTCTGATTCCTTACTGATATGGGCTCAGGGTTGCTCACATTGAGCGTCATATTATAAAGTAACACCCCAGAATACGTGTAAGAGGCATCTTCAACATGTTGCCTTAACTATTTCTCTGAGCCAGAAGTCAGTCAGTGATCCCAAAAACATTTTGGGGTAAGTTTTACACTTATAATTCTATATTTTGCATCATTAACACGTGAAATAATATGTATATATTGACATGTGAATATTAATATGTGAAAAGTGCTAGTGGATGTTCAAGTCATACGAGGCTGGCAACCTCAGCATACAGAATGATAATTTCATGAACCACCACTGCAAAGGCTGGTGACTGCTTTATGTGAGTTTCTTATAGAGAACTAAAAGCAGAGGTAGTCCCAAGTTCCGTATGGAGCAGGAAGTGAATGATGAAATAAATGATGTACATACTTATTATATTATTAACATTTTCAACCAGTGTAGATGTAAATGAAGACATATTCAATCTATATTATTAACCTTTTCAACCAATGTAAAATTAAATATAAATCTATTTAATGTAAATGTAAAGAAAGTTTTCGCTCAATGGGATTAAGATTAATTCTCATCGAGGGTACAGTTGTGAGATAGATGGGATGGTGGAATAGGAAGAGGGGGCACATAAGTATGTGTCGGAAAACGCAATACTCAAGAGGGTTTTTGTTCTCTTATTTCCTGACACTAGTCGGTGGTACCAACTGAGGGTACTGTCTCTGGAACAAGTGAGGGTATAAGTGGCCTGACGTCGACGCTAGACACTATCATCAGACGGGTCTTAGAGACACAGGACCAGCTTGGTAGTTACTCCATGACACTTATTGGAACGTGCTACAACTTTCAAACTTGAAGAGGGGCGAGTGTGAATCAGGCATCCATCTACAAAGAACTAAACATCAGCTGGAACAGAACAGACAAACTCATTGCCAGCTAAGTAGAAACATAAAATCTGCCAAGTGAACTACCCAATTTTTAACGTCATAACATTGCCCAGTGATGATAACTTTTTCTATAAAGAATTATGCATTTTTATAACTTTTAAAACAAATGTGATTATTCAAGTTGTTACATGTATAAAAACAAATCTAAAGTTGATTTAATCATTTTGAATGTACTACATCCGCATGTCTCAGACGATTTCTTAAATACGCTTAAACAGAGCTATATAATAATAAGAGGAATTTCGCTGAATTAACTCAGCTGGGGGCTTGAACGAGCTAACGAGTTATAAGAAAACCCTATCCTTCACAAAAGTTGACGGCAGATACTAGAGTTAACATTTGCTCAGCCTCATGCAGCATTGTTCTCGCTTTCTGAATATCTTGTGAAAATACCCTTGAGGTAGAAGCATCATTATCCTTCTATCTACAACTCTGCCAAGAGTAATCTTGTGCGAAGGTAGACACCTTTGAAGACCTACATTAGTTACTCTTGAGTTTTGGCCACTGTTGGACCACTACTGCAGAGCTAAGGGAAGGCAACCCGTGACAACCTCTAATCTTTTTTCTCTTTCGTTACCTCTTGTCTTTCACCCTTTCTTTACCCTTTGTCTTTTCTCTCTTTCCTTACCTCTTATCTTTCTCTCTTTCTTTACCCTTTGTCTTTTCTCTGTTTTCTTAACTCTTATCTTTCTTCTTACTTAGAAAATTATACACATACATACATAATACATGCACACGTACACACAAACATATTTACATATCATATTTTAGATCTAACATGTGATGTTCATTGTCTTCATAATACATAGATATAAGAATCTTTATTCTCGATGAAATGCGTTGACATGTACTGATACAATATAACAAATACAACATACCAGATAGGAGAATCATTAAAATTGAAACAGGTTGGACTATTTTCATGTAGTTCAATATTAGTGTTGTGTGTGTGTTTTTTTTACATCGATAATGTTAATATCTTATAAATACATGTTAATATCTTTATTCTATGAAAAATATGTTAACATGTAGTGGGGTGATACACTAAATACAACAACAGTGTGATGTAACAATACAACATATCGTATAGGAGATTAGATTCAACTACAGTATGATTGTTAAAGTACAAATGTTAATATGTTATGTTTTATTGCCACACATAGGCATATAGCGCTTAAGTCGTTAAAGTAAGACGTGTTTTTCAAGCTCCCAGAATTGTGGAGAATAATATATATTTAAGTGGCATAAACTAACTTCGAAGGCCGCCACTATGTTTTCTAAGATGGTCCTGAACTTATACAGAAGTTCCGCCTTTTTCATTGAAGTATAACTGAAGTATTTTATATTCACGTTGTCTCATCCACATTACTTGGGTGTCGTCGTATGCGCGCACCTCTAGTACAGCGGCCAGGACTGAATAATTGAGGCGACATGTATTGATGACTAACTACTATGAATGCCTTATTTATGGACTGACCATGCATATGTATTTTTTTCGGAGACCTCATTCAAGATTCTCCAACCATGCCATTGTTCCTGAGTTAAATAAATGTCAAACGAAACTTATCGTGGACCCTCTACAAGATGTCTTGTGTTCTTCGGCCAGTTATGTCATGTGATGACCATATCCGTGTCCATTCGTGTTGTCAGCATGATGAATGAACGTTTATAATTCTTTGTACTACAAGACTAAACCAAACAAGAGAAAACAACATGCAACAATGATAAATTTCTCCATTATATTAATATGAGTGTTTTTTATATCGAAACTTCCATATCCTGTACAACCCTATGATTGCACTGGTGCTAATATATTTACAAAATACTTACTGTAATACCCTTAATAGAGAATTGCCTAATGAGTAACTTCATGTTCAAAGTACCCCAACAAACATGCAATTATTGTTCGGCGCTATTACGCTCGCGCCAATTGAAAGAATGCGCAGTTTGTTCCCATCTATAATAATGGCGTATGTTTGATTTTGGACTTAATGTCTTAAATTTTCTCCATTTGTATTACTCGTGAGTATGATAAATATATATATATATATATATATATATATATATATAATATAAGGTTATATATAATTGTATTGTGTATGTATAATATATATATGATATAAGATTTTATATAATATATATATATATATACAAATAATATATATATGATTATATATATGTCCATTTTTTAGGCAGATAATGAATGAGTTTTTTACATCTGCAGTAGTCGTTTTGACCGATTAGCAGTAGCTCAAGTTAAATACTGCCGTTAACGAACACTAGTCAGACAGAATTTTTCAAAAGTTTTTTGTACCTGAAATTAAGTTTACCGGTTTCTTATTGATCGTACACACATGCTGCATTTCAAATATCATAATGAATTACCAATTGCTCTGGTTTTAACTTTTAAATTAGAGATGTAAATTTACATTACAGTAATACAAATAATGTACGGCTTGTTTACTTCCTCTGGCTAAACAGCTAGCCCCTAGTTTCTGCCCATGCTGTGCCTGTACTACTTTTAGCATGTCTCCGCCCAATGTGGTTACAGGATACTCAATTAATGCTATATTTTAACATAAAATGATAGAAAAATGCTATAAACCCTTATTTAAAGTTCACATCATGCAGGATTAATCTCACATACATTTGAATGAACCCATCTCCCTTTTATTCATTCATGTCGCTGTTTGAGCATCTCTTTGCTTCAGCTTCTTCGTATTCATATCGATGAGGTGTCCTCTTGTCACCATCATCATCATCAGTAATCATCATCATACCCATTGAAGCATCATCATCCATTTGCCATCATCATGATTACCATTGTCTCTTCATCATACCATCAATGTCCCATGGCGAAATCGTTACACCATGCTCATCACTGACCGCTCCACGAGTTTCATCACGTAAAGATATACAGACGAGAATCCAGAAAACGATTTTTCAAAGACATGTTGCAGCCAAGACTCTTATACTCCCGAAGGAGATTCTCTACAATTTCATTGTAATTATCATCGCCATGTTTCCAAGAAAATTGTCCACCACATGACGTAAATGCATCAGCCATGCTGCTTTTTCCTTCCATCAACAAGCAAAGAAACATCATCATCGCCATCATTAATCAGTCATCATCGAATCATCTCGGATCAACAATCATACATCCCTTACTCTCACTATTTTAGGATCACTCAGAATTATTTAGAGGAAATTTTATGATGAGGTATTTGAAAGCTCTCATCCCTGTGGGTTTTCTCCATTGCCTTGACAAAGTTTTTTCTGAGACCCAGCTTAACTGCAAGGGTCTGGCAACAAATCTTGCTGGTAAGTCGACAACTGCTTGGTTCTCAACCGTTCTTACCAGTCTCAATGACTGCCTATTGGCCAATGTCTTCTTTATATGTAATGGTCACTTCGTGCCCGCTCCCCCACTCACAGAGAAAGATAACATAGACAATGGTGTAACCACCCTGTATTCCAAGGAACAAAGCGTGGGACCACTATTTACACCGCAAAGTGACCAATTGATGATTTATACAATTCAAAAGCTGCTTAAATGATAAGTTTCTATATGAATGCGTGACCAAATGATAAAACACATATTGTCAATGGAATTAGACTTGTCTGCTGTATGAATATGTGTCCTCACAATTCAAGTCTTCCGTATTTAATTGATGACTAAGGGCTAGGCATTATTGAAATGTTTGGCACGCAGAAAGGTCACCCTTTTGTGGAAAAGCTTTTCAATAAGCCTTCTCGCGCCTATACACAGTGAAGTGTAACATAGTTCTGCCAGGATTCCACTGTTGCAATCTGGAACCCAAAAGCTCCGCCTTGTTCTTCGAAATTCAGATCTCTCAAGATTTTCCTTCCTTGGGTTAGTCTGATGCTTTGCTCAAATCCAATTGAGTATTTCAGTGGAAGCAGCTGAAAAGATTCTGGCACTTTGGGAACGTAGGTCATCGCCATGTAGACCGGAGACAAA